>WYDI02040775.1:27861-54725 GCA_009867235.2 Psittacus erithacus
TTGCAAGAAACTTACAGCCTTAGAGAGATGCTGAAATCATAGAATAGAATCATAGAATATCTCAAGTTGGAAGGGACTCATTAAGGATCATTGGGTCCAGCTCCCTCATCCTCACAGGTCTACATAAAACTAAACTAAATATAAGATTAAAAGCGCCTCATGACAGGCTTAGTGCTGTGACCATTTTCCTGGAGTGTCTGTTCCAGCGAGTAACCACCCTCTTAGTGAAAAGCCTTTTCTTAATATCCAGATTTGGTTCAACATGTCACAAAAGCAACAAATTGGAAACGCAGTTCTTGCAAGACAATCACCAGTGAGCTTGGATTAACAAGAATCTTCTGCTTTAACATCTTAATCCTTCATCATGACTGTCCAAACACACACATTAAGCGATCAGCTCAAATTCTTATCAGAAGCTTTGAATAACAGAAGGGAAAGGGAAGAAAAAACTCAGCTTCATCAGCCTCCTGTTACAGCAGGAGTCAGGAACCTGGAAACGACCAGCTCCACTGTTTGCTCAGCCTGTAGCAGACATACCTGGATAACCATTGCTATCCATATCCACTCCCCCTGATATGGACTGGCCGAACATCCTCAGCATGGGGTTTATTGTTTGCCCAGACAGCTTCTGCAGCAGAAAACACACGAGTGGCACTCGTCAGTAACACAATGAATCCTCTTAAAATAAATAAATAAATCCAAACCCTAAAAAACCCCTCAAGTCTGATTTTCATGGTCACTGGAAGTCTTTCCTGTGTGCTGGAAGTGCTGCACGTCCACACACTTCACCCACGCAGCCCTAAGCAGGAAGGCTGTCAACTGCAGGAAGCCCTTCTGCTCTGGGCTAGGAGGAGGCCAGTGCTGACTTGGATTAAAAAACACACCTGCATTGCAACCCAAGCAAAATAAAAAACACATCAAATTTGTTTGGGGGGAGAAGATGGAATCTAACTTTCTTTTTTTTTTCCCTCATATCCTTAATTTCTGTAAGTACAAATTTCAAGGGGCATCTTAACAAAATTAATGATTAATTGAAGCCGAAAATCCTGCACAACCATTCCTTTTCACAAAGTTTGCCAGAGTACTCGAAGTCAAAATGATTAATTTTCATCCCACTTGGAAATTCTGGTTTCCATCAGCTATTATGCAATATTTTGTGTCAGTTTGGAAGCTGCATCTCATTTCTACCTCCCCAATGTAAAGTTTAATTAACTTCGAACATAGCTTCTTTTTTATTTTAATTACTAACACAAAAACTTTCTCTAAATGTTTTGAATTCTGAATGTCTTTGTCTGAAGCAAATTAATACATCAAAATCTTGTTTGCCAAGAAGGCAATCAGATGCTTCCCAGCTCTCATTCATTATGCTGGGCCATCAGTGCAAGACCTGAACGTGAATCAACATCTGACTACAGAAGTTACAGACAGAGGAAACCTAGCCCATGAAGTAATTCTCAGGCTGCTGGTGGTGCTTCACAGCTTGTGACATACCACCAGCTTTTCCTGGCCCTCCCATAAAAGGGCATAATACTGGACAAAAGGTCAGACAGGAAATTCATGGAAAAAAGACAAGTTGAGGGAAAGAAGATATCCTGCAGTCCTGACAGCCAGTTTAAAGGGAAATCAGTGCCCCACCATTTAAGATCTCCTTTTCCTACTCATGGGCAGATAAGATTAAGACAACTGGAAGTAACTTCCTCCCTTGCACTATACTTGCATCACATCTTCTGGGGGTCCCAGTTAGGGTGGCAAATTGCGCCTGCAAACATCCCAGTGGACATCTGCTGGCTATTATAACCTAGAAGGAAGAGGTATAATGCTGCTTTGCTTTTAAGTGCCATGAATGAAAAACAGCAGGCCACAAAGCCAATTAAGCTGCTTCTGCTCATAGCCACCACTAAAGCTGCTGAAGGGATGTAAGGGAATAACACTGAATGAGCAACTTAATGTAGAAAAGTAAGGGGGAAAAGCTAACAGATTAAAAATGGTGAAAACATAGACCCCACAGGCTCTCATCCACCTTTCTCAGCTTATTTAAAAAGGGAAATCCAGGGCATTAAGATGGCTCAGGGGCATAGTATTAAGATACAAAAAGTCTTTCTTTAGGTTCAAATCCAGGGCAGGCAGGTAAAGAGCTGAAGCTGTTACACAGCTCTTTTGGCTGCATGTGGGAGATGAATCAGTGGTGTGTGTAGTGCCCTGCAGCAGAACCTGCCCATAAAGTGGTGCTCCCTCAGCTGCCTTATGGCATGGGACAACGACAGGAATGCTATCAAAGGTCAATGACCACCCTCTCAAATAGGGCTTTATCCCACTCACCAAGTGGAGAGGCACACAGAGCTATGTCTGCTGGCCTTGCTCCAGTGGGGAAGGAGAGATCACAAGCAGGATGTTTTGCTTCCCACCCTGCTGATCTGTCCTCATTAAAAAATGTAACATTTTCCCATGAATGAGGAAAAAAAAAAAAAATAAATCAGAAAATCTGGTCCTTTTCAGGAAAGCTGGAAAGCTCCAAATTTTTCAGCATCAAAGAAGAACCTCCCAACCAGGGGGGGCTCTCTGCAAGAAACGGGCAGAATTATCCACATGCCACACATTAGTGCATTTTAGAAGTATCCATAAAGAGTCATTTAACTTCCCTTCTTTATTAAAGAAAGCAGCACATGGCATATACATGGTAAAAGGAAGAAGGACTAAACTTCTATGATCTGTTAGAAGAGTCTCCAATACAACCACTAAACTTCCTAATTCTGCTTGAACTGATTTATTGTGAAGGATCCCACCCAACAACAAAACAAAACAACCAGGACTTCAAACACATAAAAGGAGGGAAGATTCAGGCCCTCTGAAAAGAAAGAAATGTGCTAGACAGAGACTAGGGGACACATGCTGCGCAGCATAAGTTTATGTTCTGTACTGCTTGGCTGCTTGGCTGCAGTAGCTAAATCGTACTGTGTCTGCACTGTACTGTACATCTCTGCACAAGATGCTATATAGTGTATCCTAGCTGAGATTTTACTTCATAGTAATAATGGTCAGTGAAATGGCACCCACGAACAGTCTTGTGATATATTGTCACATCACTAGGAGAGGGAAAAGAAGATGGGTAAAGAGGCTTCTGCAGGGCACAAAGAAAACTTAGTACCTCTTACTTCTCACCATGTCTGCTTCTGCAGGAAGGAAGTGCAACCTCCCAGCTCCCCACTGGCCTCTCCATAGTTTGTGCACTCAACATCTCCACGGTTTTTATTTCTCTTCTGTACTAGTACTATCTAAAAACTGACATACAAAACCCCAAGATTTTGTTTGCTTGAAGAAGGAAGCTACAGCTGATAACTCTAACAAAAGACAGTGAAAAATATCTTCTAACTAACAGAACTTTACCCTACAGCATAGATGTGGGCAAATTTTGGGAGAAGCCATCTTCAAACTAGTACTGAGTAAAAGATGTACAGCTATGATGAGGCTACGTATAAAGGGACCCCTAAATATCGTTTATTTCTGCAAGCCCTGGGAAAGTGATTTCAGATAGGTATCACAAACAATAGTGTCACATACCATAGAGTACTGAGGTACAATACCATTGGCATCCCCATGGTAAATGTACACTGCTCCTCTGTAGTTATCCTCCTTAGGCGCTCCAATGGCAACATCTGCAAAACAGTACAGATTATAAACATTTTATGATCTATTCCATTAATCAAACCTTTTCCCAATTTTAGAAGCCAGCTATCCATAGGAAAATAGCTCCCCATGACGAAGATGATCAGCAGCTCATGTGGACCTGGCTAGAAGGAACTTGTCTGATTTGATGAAGAGCTCATGTTAAGAAAAACTTTAAAAACCACACAACTGTATATGAATTTTTACACGCATGTGGCTATGTTATCCTTAATTAGAAACACGTGCATGTTGTGTGTGTGAGAATGTGTGTTTATTAACCAGAAATCATGCTTAAAAAGTTAATTTAGAATCCCTTCATATCAAAATCTCCAAGCCAGGGGAACATCAGCTTTGTGAACAAACATAGCACTGGCAAAACATTTATTGCAGCACTAGACTACATTAAGTTTCCTGGAAAATCCAAATCCAGAATGAGGCTGGGTATATTAAATGGATAAGCAGGAAGGAAAAAAGAAAGGCTGCTGAGGATGCACTCTCAAATTGCATTTGATCCAATTTAACTGCAAACTCCTTCAGAAAGAGTGATCCCACCTCCCATTCTCCTCACCTAGTTGGACTTTGCGACTATACAGCTGCTACAATTAAAATCTTCCCAATGGCTTCCTACTGCAGACTGATCCAGCTCACTCCACAGTCTCTCCATCATCACAATTGATCCACAAGCAGCAGCAAGAACATGCAAATGCATGCCCAAGTGCAGAGGAAGAGCATGCCCATCGTTTGTGAGGGCAACCTGCAATGAGGTTGGGTTAGGCTTAATGGGATACCACACCCTGAGTGGCCTGGAAGAAATAAATCCAGACACACACTGAGAAAGTCAGCCTTTGTTTGGAAGTCCTTAATCTGTGTCGCCAGAATTCAAGGCAGAAAAGGCACCAACATCAACACTTTGCTTTCACCTATTGCTATCACTACATGGGGCCTCACACTGAGCAGCCTGTGAAAGGAGCAGGGGTAGAATAAAGCAAAGGAAAGAAATAATTAATAGAGCACATTATCATGAGTGAGAAGCTACTGCTTAATTACACTTCATGATAAGAAACACAATTATGTCATCAAAACTGGAGAGGTGTGAAGATAAAAAATGGGAAAGAAGAAAGAATTCAGATGTGCTTCTGTTTTGTTTGGGGCGTGGGTATTTAAAGTCTTTTATAAATGACACAGGGAAGAAGAAAATGCAACAGCAAGGAAAGCAAAGCAACGTTAATGTGATTGAGGTGCAAGCTGTATGGATACGGACTAATCCCAAATCAAGGACAATCAACTACAGAAGGCTTTATCAGACAAATCCTACGCAAGCACATTTATCCTTATCACGAGCTCTGAGGAGCAATGGATGCCACAGAGCACTCAGCCATGAAAAGAGACCAGTGGTGTCACCAGTCCTGCTGGCATTTCAGGAAGAAAGCACACCAACCTGGGAATCCATCATCATCAATGTCACCAAGCGCAGCCATGCTCTCCCCAAAGTGCGCATTGTAGGCGCTGTCACCATCCAGGACGAGCTGCTCTTCCAGCACTCCCTAGCAAGCAGGAAATAAAACATGGTCAGGGAAATGGTGTGAGCCCTGGATCAGGCAAGCCTTCCCACAGGAGCCATCAAAGCGGTAGGAAGCACCTGGGAACAGCTGTAGCCTGACTCCTGCCCTCGTTGCACACGGATCACCCAGGTGCTGGGAATCTTATTTATTTGGGTTTTTAACCTTCTGTCTTTCAGTTTGGGGGGAGAGAGGGAAGAAAAACGAATGCGTTAGTGATATAACTAAAACACTAGATTAACTGAAATCAGTGATGTAACGAAAAGCAGTCATAGGGCTTGGTGAGCTCATGAAGGTTTCCAGATGCCTAAAACCTAACAGCCCAGGGCTTGCTCTACTGGCAGATTATATCCAAGGAGCAAAATCCTCAGTCCAGACTTAGTCAAACTAAACTGCAGTGAGTGAAGGAAAATTTTCCCCTAAGCAAAGAACATTTGGGCAAATGGATTTGAAAACTTTTTAAGTATTGGACAGAAGGATTAAAGCAAAGTCCCCAAAAAGTCTTCTGAAATGAAGAATAAGGAAAGAAATTTAATGAATAAAGGGACAGAGGAAAGTTCAAAATCAAGCTTTGTACTCCCATGCCATGAGAAGCCTTATATGGATCTGGTATTTCTTGCCCACCCACTTTCTGGTCAGATACATTGGCTTTAGTTTCTTGCTGTCTTACCTCAAGGGGAAGGGAACATTGCCACAAGAAAACAAAATTCAGTTACGCAATGTAACTGAGGTACCCGCCTCCAGGGTTGTTTTGGTTTGGTTTTGCTTTCTTTGTGAATGAGAGTAAACTGCCCTCTGGAACATGTAATAAAATCTTTCACTTGGCTGTGGGGACTTGCTGACTTTAAGAAAACCCCACATAATGAACTTGAAACACAACAGAGAGGAGACAGGCCTGTATGTGCAACTTACTTATTTCTCTGCAGCCCTCACAGGAAAGGGCAAATATAAGTGTATTAAATCTAGCACCACTATGCATGCTTGTGTGATGAAGCAGTTTCTCTGATCTGATGCAGCAACCTCTTAAGCAATGGTGCTTGCAGCATGAAACAGAGTTTGGAATGTCCAAACCCCAAAATAAAACCCATCATCCTGCAAGCTATTGTTCCTGCAAGTAATTTGTGCTATAGGAGTACAAGAAACTTCTACTAGCTTCTTGACTGCTTTATAACAGATGAAAAATGAACTCCTGCACACTCTCACTGCAAGCAGGAAATGATGGCTATTATCTGCTTGGTGTTCTACACCCTATCCTGAAGATTGAGCAGCAACACTGCTGGGACAGCCTGAGGATTGAACTGAAAAAGCAAAGCTCACTTAAAAGAGGAGTAATAACAGAAAATAAAATCACACCAGAAGTGATTCTGAAGTCTCCCAAATGCTGCCTGTAGGACTTGGGATGAATGGTAATCCTAGCATAAACAAACTTCACACATTAAAGTTCACATAATACTAGTGAGGCAAACCAGTTTCATTTTGGTCCATAACAACTCCTGCTTTGACACAGCAGGATTGGGACCTGAATATTAAGTATTTAATAATGCTTAAACAACCATTGTTTTCGTATAAATACAACATAAGAATGATCTTGTTTTGATGATGCAAGAAAGTTCAGGCTTTTCCAAGACTGTTGTTCAGTTATGTGAAATTCAATAGTACCAGCTGATAAGAGCTTTCCCTAAAGTCTCTATATGAGGCATAACATAAACATGAATTCAACCTCTGGTTTCTCTTCACAAAGTCTCCTAAGTCCCCAGACATTTGTGTTCTAATTTGTAGGTCTTAGTGACCACCCAAAATACAAAGGGAACTCAGTCAAAGCTGCTGACTCCTACTTGGTTTTGGCATCAGATTCATGTAAAGCCACAAATACCACCAAGTTTCAACATAAAACCAGAAACTTCCCCAGACCTCCTTGAAAGATTCACAGCTCTGTGATGAATGCAGGCTGGTGTCTGGGAAACCAGGATACCAGATGAGTTTTCTGTGACTTCATGCTCTGCTAGAGACATCCAGAGCCCCACTGTTTAAGACATCAAGTTTCTCCATGGAGCGCTGGAAGGATGTTAAGTGTTACCTTGCCCGCACCCACACCCTCATCCCTTACCAAGCCCTCTCCTGTCCATACTCACATTTCCTCTGTTGATATAGACTGTGACTTGACCTTCATCTCTGATCTCAGAAAACATAGGTGCTCCGACCAGCAGGTCTGACAACCCGTCAGAGTTCAGATCAACTGCACATAAGGAGGAGCCAAAGTAAGAGCCCATCTGTAACCAAGCCGAGTCACAACAAAGCATTCAGTATCTGCCCACACACAGGAGGAAATCATTTAGGCGTGTTTTCTTGTTTCAATTTCAAATGATGACTTGCTGCCTTATCACTCACAAGCACTCCTAAAGAGAAAGCTTAGGGGATAATTCTGGCAGGAATTAAACACTTTACTGTAACAGTGCATCAGCTTGGATGTTTTAACAAAAGAATTAGATTTATACCTTTATACCCTGGGATATGCTTAAGTGCAACACTTAAAGAGCTTTCTTAGATGAGCTTTCACTTGTCAAACTTAAAACTAGGAAGGGGTGAAATAAGTTTCCCAAACCAAGGCCTGGCAAGTGATTAGTCATGTCCAGTGCCAGATTTCCTAAAGAGACTTAAAATTGGGTACCACAGATCTTCTGGGGGTGTGCTAAAGAAATAAAGAAAAGAAAAATAGGCTAGGGGTAGGATATCCATGAAAAGGGGCATCTAAAATTACTTCTGGATTGTGGTCTGGCTTCCCCTGCTCTATTTGTACCTTTTTGTATCAGTCACCTTCAAGTAGCAGTACTGGTTGTGGGGGTTGATCATAGCCTTTCCTCTCATGTACAGGCAGGTGAGTTGACACAGAAAGACTTTCAATAAAAGCTTTTTAGTTGATACACAAAAAACCTAAGTGCCACTTTCAATCTACAGATATTACTGCTTGATAAAACGTAATTGCTTAACTTTAAGAAATCCATTAACTTCACTACTTAGTTTTTGATATGTGTTAACATTAAATGCTAACAATCTCCCAACTAGCACCCACATTACAGGGTGAGACCCTATAACTCAGGGACCTTAATAGCTCAGGGGGACCTTATAACAGTCTTCCAATACCTAAAAAGGGTCTACAAGAAATCTCGAGAGGGGCTTTGACAAGGGCATGCAGTGAGTGAATGGCTTTAACTCAACAGAGGGGAGATTGAGATGAGCTCTTAGGCAGAAGCTCTTCCCTGTGAGGGTGCTGAGGCGCTGGCGCAGGGTGCCCAGAGAAGCTGTGGCTGCCCCATCCATGGCAGTGTTCAAGGCCAGGTTGGACAGGACTTGGAGCAACTTGGTCTAGTGGAAGGTGTCCCTGCCTGTGGCAAGGGGTTGGGGCTGGATGAGCTTTAATGTCCCTTCCAACCCAAACCAGCCTGGGATTCTATGATTATGAATTTCAAAACACATTTAAATACAAGAAAGAGACCAAAAGCAAGAATGATATTTCACCTTTACTTCATCCACTTCTCCTAAGGTACCACAAAGCATACTCTTTGAGACCAACTGCAAACCATAGTCTCAAAATTAAAAGCAACTTCCACAGGAAAACTGGAAAGATACCACTTCTGACTTGAAATTGAGAGCTGTTTACATAGTTGGAAAGATTGAGGTTACAGAAATTATTATTTAGGTTAAAAAGGATGAATCACATATCTTGTATGCTTTTACATTCCTTATTGTGGATCTCAGGCCTTCTACACCTGATAAATTTAGATGCATCAGCAAGAGCTACTGGGCATGCAGGAGATGGGCAGCAGCAACTCTGTTCTATGAAGTCCATAAGGTTTAAAAGCTGCTAAATATATATAGTGGGGTGAGTTAAGGATAGAGTTTCAGTTTGTAATTCAGATTTCTGTGTTTGTGTGGGTTGAAGGTCAGACCTCAAACATCATTTGATGCCAGTTATTTTGTAGTTTGAGCTCCCTTGTGGGTTTTTTATTTGTTTATTTTTTTAATCCACTTAGGTTTTACAACAGATTTCTCATGGGTAAGGAGCAAAAGATATGAGAAGCATTTCACCATGTATTCAGGCAGTTTTCAGGGAAAGGCTATTATTTACTTGACTGCAACATGGCATGCCTGCAGTGTGGGTGAGTTCATGGTGCTGTGAGAACCTAATGTTTGTTCACTTAACATGTATTACAGGGCACCAGGTTCTCTTTTTTCTTGTCCGTATTTGATTTCCTAGCTCAGCCTCCAGCAATAAAAAAGAGATGGAAGAAACTGGCTTGCTTTAAACTTCTGTAGAACAAGAATGTCAGAACAATGAACTTTTGCACCACTGAGAAGGACGCAGCATTTTGTGAGAGCTTATTTCCAGGCAGGGCTCATTGCTGAGCATGCCTGGTTATATTTCAATTACAAAACAAAGGAAGGGTGGTTCAGGACAGCTTTCTTTTTCAAATAAAGTTCTCATTTGGATTGTAGAGAATTTGTAGAAGACAGATGCTAGGGGAGGAAGGAGGAGATGACAGCCTACAAGTATTTGAAGGATGCAAATAATTGGTTATTTAAGTTACACGATTGAACAAAAAAGGAAAGATTTTGGCTGAGAGCTGGAAACTTCCTGATAGCTCTGTTTATTAGGCTGAGGAATAGTTCTCCAGGAGCATATCCTTAGGGACATTTAAAAGTCAACAGGGAAAGAAATGAACAGGAAGCAATCAAACACAGGAGATGCCCTGGATGAACTGGGAGGTCTTTTCCTTTCAAGATGTCTTCAATTCTGCTAATGCAGAGAAAGACAAATTCTGGAGAGGCCCTAAAATACAAGTCACACTGTCCCCCTACACAGCCTTGCAGTTTTCTCCTATTCCAGGCATGGTTTTTGAGACTGTGTTTTATTGGGAAGAAAATAACAAAAAAAGCTAGCAGTCCCAATTTGATGATACAGTCAAACACTTCATATCCATCTGAGAGCTGCAGGTCTTCCCATACCCAGAAGCCACAAGTAACCTTTTTCTTCTGTATTTCCAGGAGAACCCAGGCAACCCCAGGTAAGGGGTATCATCTCCTTACTGTGTTGTTCCCAAATAAGATGTCTTTTTATTGTTACCTATAGGTAGACACACCGTCCACTTCATTTTCCCTGCAACACATCTCCAGCAAGCCCCCAGTGAAGAGCACAAGCTGTTGCCCCCTCAAACGCAACACTGTATGTGGAGGGGGAGCTGAATCTCACTACCATTCACTAAAATTCATGGTGAGTGCAGTTCAGCAAGAGCAAAAGGCAGAAATGTTTCATGGTGAGAAGGGGGAAATGGCAACCTCTTGAGGTAATGAAGCTGCTGCTCCATAAAACAGCATGACCCCCTGTCACATAGAAAAACAGATTGGGGCTCTTGTATCACACTAAGGTCCAGGCTACCCACATCTCCCAGTAACATATAAGAGGAAATTTCTGTGTGTAGGCTCACTGGGCACCCCGCGTCCCGCATCTCAGGAGGGGCTGCTACAGCTGCATAAGGCTAAACAGAAACACTCGTACAACTTTCAGCAAGACATTTCATGTCAGCCATGTGGGCATTGAGCAGACATTGCAGTCATGACTGCTACAGGAGAAAGAGCATACCACTGGTCTGCACCAGTAGGTTTAGCTCTTCTGGGATGATAAGAAGAAACAGAATTTGCCTGACAACTCTTGAAGCAGTGGAATGAAAATGATACTGAGATGACGCTGCCATTATTTGCCATTATTTGCCCCTTCTCTACCTCTTAAAAGAAAACACACATACATAAAAGCTCACCTTTTTTCCTGAAGCCTGAAAAATCTTTACCAGAGAGCCTGACAGTCTGTCTGTTCGGAAAATATAAACCTGAAAAGTGAAAGAAGAAAAAAGTTCACCAATACTAACTACGACGCACATACTGGCGCAGCATTGTTGCTTCCTAAATAATATCTAAATCATGATCATGACCATTGCTATTGCCAAGATCCAGTGTCATGACCACTTTAATGCTCAGTCTTCTTTCAAAAGACAAAACATAGAGGTTCCCATTTTCGTTATGAATCACAGGCCTCTTACTGTAAAAATGCTTGAATATCTTGTCACCTGTATTTTTTGGCGCACATTTATGTATTTAAAAGCAAGTAGTAAAGGAACTTTCCAACTCCCAGCAAGTGGCATCTGGAGGCTGCCTGGAAATGGTAAAAGGCTGAGAAGGCAAAACCTGCTTCCCTTCCCTTGTCCAGCTTTCCTTTCTCAAGGACACATGCCTGCACGTACTGCACTGCAGACTTCACGATGCTTTAGCAAAGGTCAGAGTAGAAATCCCCATCGGACCACCCAAGGCATTTGCACCGTTTCTGTCTGAAACAATCTGTAAATCAGGAAACAATTCAAAACACAGTTCACTCATTACTTGGTTCCACAGGAGAAACTGTTTAATCAGGAACTCCCAGGGATAAAAATATTGATATGAGCTCTATAACAGACCTTGTACCAAAATTTATGGCCTAAAATGTATGGCTTGTAGAAAGGGGCTCCCTTTGACAGCAAGGCTGGCTCCGTTAGCCTTTGAGACTCCTCCAGCGTTTGACAGCCACCCTCCTAGCAGGTGCTCACAGTCTGCAGGACAGAGGACCTTTACTTCCAAGGCCACGTGGCAGAGCCAGGCATTTGACATAGCTGATTATGTGGCAAGTTATTAATAGGCAGCAAGACCGAATTCAAAGCTGTTCTTAGCAGAGAACACAACACAGATTTACTGCAGGCAATTGCTCTAGATATAAAGGACTCCCTGGGTTTTTGCAGGGCAGCAAGAGCATGTTGCCAGGTGTCACAACTCCAAACCCAGCCTTAACTAATGACACTCTTTCTTGCTTACTTTGGAGAAATGTCTCAGCCTCATTAAGAATCTTGGCTTTACCTTCAGTGAAAAGGATGTGACAATGCTATTCATTTTCTATCAGGGAAGTGGAAAGGATTAGCTTATTAGAAAGTGAGGAAAGCACAATAGGACTGCTCAGCATAATGTCCTGTACTCAACACCTCCTACAGTCCTTTTGCCATGCATTCCTGCTACCCACATCCCATACCAAGGGAGGATAACAGGAGCTTTTACAACTAGAGCAGCAGTCTTTTAAACTATAGGAGCAGGTGCTTTCTCCTGGATCTCACATTAGCAGCTGGTTCTTTCTCCCTCCTTGTACAGAAATTAAATCTGTTCTACCAGGAAACAGGTTGGAAGGAAGGTCCATTGGAGCAGTCATAACAGAGTACCTGGGAAAAGGAAACTATGTCTTTCCCATGTACATGTCCACTCAGTAGCAACTGCGCTGCTATATCCCATATATCCTAGCCACGCCAGATCAGGTAATGTACCAAGTTCATCCTCTACTTTTACTCTGTTTTCTCCACTTGTGCTACTACCTTCTGGGACATGGTTACTTCTAAAAATAACCTGCCTAAACCAAGGGATAGTGTTCATGGTAGTGGAGATCTCTCACTCTTCATGGTACTGGAGACACTCCACACCAATTCATGTCTCTCTAGAAAAGAGCCAGGAGGACAAAGATGGAAGGGGGCTGCAGGACATCTCTGCTCAAGTACATGGCGACAGCAGGTCCTCAGAGGTTTGGATTCTGAAGAAAGGAACAAAAGCAGATCCTTTATCTCTTTCCTCCCTCTTTTCACCTTTGTTTCAGAGGTGTATAAGTGTCCCAGTGCTCACTGTCAACTGGTTCCCCTGATAGCAGCTGCGTACTCATCACAGGAACACCAGGCACACCTAACTCACTAACCATTTCCATGTAGCCATTCACTTGCTTACATCTTTGGAACATCAGACATACACTGCCTACAAGAAAATCATGGGGTTTTTTTTCCCTTCTCAAGAGAATATCAATCACCAAGGTTTTGAACCACAGCTGGCAGAAACCCAGATTCTAATCCACTAAATTTCAATGTGTTATGAAGTTTTAAGAGGGAGAACAAATCACCTAGTAAATGGCTTTTCATGCTACTAGAGATGCTACCCTGAAGTAAACACTGAAATAGTCAAGTGTATAAAGAAAACAAGCAGAAGGCAAACTCTTTTTTCCAAGTTTTTTTCATTTCCAGGCAAGGTTTAAGTGATACCTTTATGTTACAAATCCTAAACAAAAACAGTGTGAAAGAAATGTTATCCGTGCCTGGTTATAAGTAACTACTGTAAGGATTGGGTAGGAGAAAAAGGGAAGAGAGGGTTGATGACTGCATCACACCACCTCATCTCTTCTCTGCTCCTCGCTCCAAAACTACTCTGTATGCAAAAATCTGGCTTCTCTGACATGTGGGAAGTGCACCAAAACTGCTGGTTTTGCCCCATTGCATCTGAGCACATTAGTGTTTGAGAAAAAGCCGCACCTTTCCGATGCCTCCATCCTGGGGAGCTCCTCCTACAACGTCCGTGCTAGTCGGCTGGGAGAAATGACCTGCTGTCACTGCATATCCTGAGAGAGCAGATGGGGTGGGAAAGGAGGGACAAGATAAATAAGTAAATAACCATGAAAGGGAAGAGCCTGACAAAACAGGTCAGCCGGCTGGATCACTGCTCCTCCTGGGCTGCACACTGTTCAACAACATTCTGCTCAGGATGTGCCAATATTCTGCTCAAAAGCTCGCAGCAGTGGGAATCATAGAATCAAGTAGGTTGGAAAACACCTTTAAGATCATCAAGTCCAACCGTTCCCCAGCACTGCCAAGGCCACCACTAACCCATGGCACTGAGGGCCTCATCTACACGGTGTGTGAACACTTCCAGGAACGCTAACTCCATCACTGTCCCAGGCAGCCTATTCCAATGCCTGAGCCCCCTTTCAGAGAAGACATTGTTCCCAATACCCAGTCTGAACCTCCCTTACTGCAGCTTGAGGCAGTTTCCTCTTGTCCTACCACTTGTCACTTGGGAGAACAGACCAGCCCCCTCCTGGCTCCGTCCTCCTGACAGGCAGTTGTAGAGAGCTGTATGAAGTGACAGTATGTCCCCCAGTACCCTTTTGAAAGCTTAGAGAAGAAAGGGGTGTGTGGAGCTGGGTGAGAGGGACACACAATGCAGGTACAGGGAACAGTTTGGTAACTGAGAGTCCAGAAAGGGAAGAAAAAAACCAGGAATAGGCACAAACACAGCAAAGAACCACATCAATGCAGAGAAAGTATCACATCAAAGAGGAACAGTTTCAGATCGAGCACACAGAAGCGTCCTCCTTTGGCTAAAATCACTGCCCGGGAAGGCCTGGAAAATTACATGCCTTTTTGGTCAGGGGAGGTGAGCAGAGGACAGTGGGCAAAGAGGTCAGAGATATTAATGGCTTAAAGAGATTTTTGTTTAGGCAAGAAGAAAAATGGGAGGATAGATCAAAGAAAAAAACAGTGTATTTGAAAGAAGCAGGTCAAAGATTCAATCTTATTTGATATATTAAAATGATATATAATAACTAAAGATGGGTAGAATGCTTTCCTTCTAAAGCTGTCTTGTATTTGCCTTGCTCATCTCCTATAAATTATGAGGCTCTTGTCTACATGGCAACACTATAATTCAGGTCTATCAGTGGCAAAACCTATTTATGTCCTCAAATATGTATACATACACTCCCATTTAGCTATCACCAAACAGTATCTTCCAAGTGGCATTTTTTTACAGACTAAAGGTTAATGGGAAAATGAGAGGTCAGAGTGAGTCTTTAGTCAAACAATATCAAACTACTGATTGTTGGAAAAGCCTTCTAGGTCTCAACAGTCTTAGGCACCAGGGATTAAGTGAAAGCCTTTAAATTAAGTGGTTTAGAACATCAGCTGATTTTAGAGCAAGAAAAACCAAGCGAGTTAAAGATGTACTCAAAGCTACAGCCAATCTTTTCATGATCTTCTGTTGCCAATAAGCCACTTCTGTGGTGCTATTTTTGTTGAAATGAATTTGTATCTGCAACATACATTCTGTAACTGTGTGTTGTACCCATTTTAAAGTCTGGTGTAAGCAGACACAGCCTAACCACTGACAAATAATTTGTGCATCACAAGGCAAAGGCAGGAATGTAGGAGGCCTACTACCATCCAACTTGCTTTTCAGTTGAAATGCAGTTTCAGTATCAACTTTACAGCACCAAAGCCCAGAAATCTGTTGTTGGACTGATTCATTCTCACAGCGAGCACCAGATAGCTGCTTACCGAGGTATGTGTACCGCCTGCCTATCATGGCATCATCGTTTAGCTTGTAATATGTGTTGTCAGTGAGATTCAGTACTTTGACAGTTCCTGTCCAATAATAAGATCCCGGTGCGCCCATGATGACCAGCTCCTACAACAGGAAAAACAGAAAGGTGTGGGGGGAAAGGATAGGGAAATAAGTAATTAATGGTCAAAACTGGAGAAAAATTCATGTTTTACACAGTAATGGAGAAGGGATGGGATATTAACTTAAAACACCAATTGCAGGACCATCTATATCAATTTCCATTCTGTGTGCATCCTTTCCAAACATGGAGGTCACGGCACACACCCTAGAGACACATGGTCTTGCTTTTTATGGTCTACTTATGCTCAGCTGTCCTGCCATTTCAATAGGCCTTCCTCAGCCTTACCAACCATCAAACTCATCCCTGATAACACAGTCCTCCCAAAAATCTCTCTCCACCTGCTGCCTTTCCCAACAGCTCTCCAGAAGACCTGAAGACCCTCACCAAGGGACAGAAGTGCCTCAGCCCACCCAGAGCCACCATTCAGCTATAGACCATGCCCTGATGCTGGCTGACATGCTACACTAACCAGTCATGAAGGATACAGCACAAAGGATTTTGATTTCACAACCGTGAAGCTAAAGACCTGGCATGCACTCAGTGAACAAGGTGTGTGTTACATGATAGCCAGCACATTTTGCCTTGCTCTGTCATTAGATATGCTCTGCTTTTCAAGAGACAACCTGGCTATAGCTCATTAGGATCACCCAGCCTGATTCAGGATTTCAAAAGGCTAGAAATCTGGCAAAGCTTGACCCAGTATCCAAAGGGAAATGCTCATGGATAATGCTTTTGAAGCAAAACTCAAGGGACATTTACATGCAAGAGAGATTGAGAAAACATTGCCCCAAAGCACCTAGAATCCTTGCAGAAAAACCGTACTCCTAAATGTGGTTTTAATTACCTTCAGCAAGGGACCAAATTAAGCCTGGGGAGCATTAAGCCTAGGTAAGTTCTCCATCCCTGGAGGAGATGTGAGGACAGCTGCTTTGCCTCACATCTCCATTCAATGCAACACCATGAATGGACTCCATCCTTGTGCGAAAATGCTCCCATGGCTGGGATCCCTTCAGGCGATCAGCCCTAGTCAGGGGGAGACGTTAAACGAGGGATTTTCCTAATAAGACTGTTATTAGGAATAATAGGGACAGGACTGAAAACCCAACCCAAGAGCAGAATGTGCTTGGCAACAGCTTTTTGCCTTGGGAGGGGCCATGCCCTCGAGGTCAAGGGATCATTTACCAGCAGGAACAACTACCATCAGCAGCGCTGAATATACAGTAGGAGCTTGCCTGTTTGACCCAAAAAGCCATTTATCTGCATTTCCTGCTCAGTGAGCTGCCATCAGGTTGAAGCAATGAAAGTTCAAAGATATCTTTTGAACTAGGGTAGCAAAGGAGGATTTAAAGCATGGGAACAGAAACGGGCTGGAAAGAACAGACAAGCCAGGAAACAGCTGTTGCTGTCTCAGTATCCAGTTATCAGACAGTGCCACTGTGGCAACATTGCCTGCCATCCCACTTTACTTGGAAACCACTTCCTGCCATTTCAGAGAGCACACTTGTATTCTGATTATATCAGCCTGGACAACGAATTCTGCAGACCTGTGCATATATAAGAAGGGGTAGGTATATACTTGACAAGGCAGTAACAAAACACGAAAAAAAACCCCAACCCTAAAACATTACAAAAAAGACATCAACACATACATAAGGGAACAAAATCATCCTTGACATAACTAAAACACTGCTAATATTCTTCCCTGGAAAGTTGTTTATGGTCCACTATCTAGAACAGCTCTAGAGCATATGTTTTACCATTTTAATTCTTCTCCATCTTTTTCCAATAAAGAACTGAAGCAGAAGTGGGGAAAAAAAAGTTTATCTTATGAATGTGTATATAAACATATATATATAGATACATACACCCACATACACCAACAAAGCCATAAGGAGAACTGCTTTACACCATCACTTAAAGAGTTAATATTAGGCACAGAAATATCTCTGTGCAGGCTCTGGGACGTACCCAATAAAAATATTCCTTGAGGACATTTCTCAGAGTCAATTCATTCACTCTTGTCCACAGACCTTGAGTCACCAATAGGTCTATGTATGAACCACTGGGCAGGCATGGTGAAAGATGCAGGTGCCCATGAGGCTGGATGATGTAGGAGGGTGTTTGCTGGCTGGAAGGGACTGTACTCAGCACTCAGCCCTCGTCCAAGCCATGCTTTGGACTGCCCTCCTGGGTCATGCAGCAGGATAGACGCTCACCAACCCCATCCCTTCCTTGCATTCGCCCCTGCTCACCTCTGTGAAGAAGCCCGCAATCCCTGCCTGGCACGAGCCATGCTCCTCCCCGTACTTCTTCTTGTACTCTGAATGAAGAAGGTAAGAAAACAAACCGTGGTCACCCCAGCACAGCACACATTCTCCCCCCAAGCCATCTGCATCACTAAGTGCATAGCCTGGAGAGACACCAGCATGCAAGGCTCCTGGGTTTTACCAGTGGAACTGCCACCAGTGTGCACCATGGCAGCATCCTCACCCACAGAAAAGGGCAAAGCAAAGGGCCTGAAACTGGGGGCACAGACAGAGAGACACTAAACGAGCAGTATCAGAGTAGTATGATAGCTGCAGTATCACCCCAGTAAAGGTGCCTCTGGCAGCCAGATGACCACAGCTGGGAAGGGAGGAATAAAAGGTGACTCACATGCCTGTGTGCTACTACCCCAGACAACAGCTTTATCTGAGGGATGCTGGGGTCTGCTGCTTTTCATGGCCATCTGCTCAGAGCTCCCAGTTCACAGGCGACACAATCAGCATAGTTTCTGTTTCTGTATTTTATGTAGCAAATGTTTCCTTGTTAAACCTGAGGAATTTTGACTTTATCTTTTTGCAGAAGAGGAAAAAAATATTTTTTATAGATATACATGGTGGGGGAATCACTTTCCACCTGCCTTTAATCCAAACATTTTCCATGTAGGAACATTTGAAACTTCCAGCCAGATCAGAACCTTCACAGGGTTTTTTTTCCAGAGGATTATTTCCACGTATTTACCACACTAATGGGTGCCAAGCTTCAGTATATTGCTACTTCGTGTACGTTCCAGTAAATCAGGCTCCAAAACCATCCACCATATAGCCTGGTAACTGTGAATTTTATTTATTTTTTGTTAAGTAAGCTCCATTAACTCATTGCTAAATGCTAAAAAAAATCTAATGAAATCAATGAGCAAATTACCTCTTTGGAACCAACCAAGCAAGTTCTTTTTCAGTTGCACTTTATTTTATTGAAGATCAAAAGGAATCAATCATAAACTGCTGCCTTAGCACAGATATGCTACACATAAGCACACACACCACATTCCCCCTTTATATATTATATATAGTCTCTTCATACCATCATAAAGATGCTCAGATTTTAAGGAATTTGCTGAGGTCACCAGTTGGACAGGGAGAGGTTTAATTGGAGAGATGACGAACAACAGTGACTTGACCCACGAATTACAGCCCAAATGCCTGACGCCCTTGGCTGAGGCAGGGTCGTGCCAGAGCAGATGTGTGTCCCAGCAGACCAGGGGGGCCAGAAGCACACTTGAGATTCCTCATGGGAATGCACGACAACAATTTCACTGAGAAATGAAGCCTATATTTGCTTACAGCTACTCAGAAAGTGCTGGGACTCTGAATTGCCAGCTCTCCATGTACAGTCTCTCACAGAGCCGGGCACTCCATGCCTGGGAAAGAAGTATTTGTTTATTGATATGAACATTTTTTATGCAGGGAGCTGAGGAGATGAGGTTTCTCCCTCTGGCATTTCCTGCAAAATAATGTTGTGCACATCCTGCAGGCACTGCCTTCGCTACAGCTGGATTCCCACCCTTGCATAGGATGAAATGCATCAACTTCCACATCCATCCCATTCACATGCTTTCACTTCAAGCCAAGGATTTTCCTTTCCACAATGCTCTGAAGTGTGGACAGACCTTGCCTCTTCACAGTCATGCTCTTGACCTTAGTGTAATTCAAAGCAAAATGCCACTAGTCCCATGGAGGTCTTGAAGTATCCTTCTGCCTTACCTGCTAAAATAGGCAGGAGGCTTTTGTAATGACAGAGCTCAAGGCTTTAGAGACTTCCTTCTTAAATCCCACTTCACAGGGTATACTAAAGGGGCTCAGGTTGATGATCAGGGAGCCTGAAAAGCCACCCAAAGAACATAAGGAGAGAAGACTTCTTACACACCCGTTTCTTTGGAGAGCAAGCCTCGATGGCTCAATGTGTCAGGCCCATAACCACCCACTGCAAGTGTGCCTTGCTGACAATTTGACGGATTTAAAATGCTGTATTTCCCTATAAAATTGTATTACATTTGGCTCATAGTTTCTTTAAGTATCCCCTTCAAAAAAACCCAGATGGCTCAATGTGTTTTATAATGAAAGAGGAAAATTGCCGCAGGGAATTTAACTTGCACAACAAAAGATCCGGATCTTTCAGCAACACGTTAAAGTGTCAAACATGACAGTAGCTTTTAAACTAAGAGAGGGGAGATTCAGGATGGATGAGAGGAAAAAACTGTGTACAATGAAGGTGGTAAAACAGTGGCACAGGTTGCACAGAGAGGTGATGGATGTGTCATCCCTGGAGACATTCAGTGCCAAGCTGGATATGGTTCTGGGCAACTTGATCTAGTTGAAGACATCGCCGCTCAGGGGGGCTGGACTAGATGAGCTTTGAAGGTCCCATCCAACCCAAAACATTCTATGGTTCTATGATTTCCTAGCTTGAATGTCTCCAAACCATCTCCCCATAACTTCAGCCACCTGAGAGGCCCCATCCACATGGGCCTGCGGATGCGAGTGATTCAGATCACTCAAGCTCACCCCTGAATTTGGCTGCAAAGAAAAACCAAAGGCACGCAAAGCCATAGGACAGCAGAAGGAATGGCAGCTGCTTCAGCAATGGAACAAGGCAGTCATAGAATGGTGATAGATGGATCTGTAGCTTCATGTGCATGTGCTCAAACATGCAAAATTGCTTCGTTTCTCAGGATAAACAGAGGATTTTCTTCGGATAAAACAACACATGCACAGAAATGAACCCATTTCTCCAGACAAGTTATTGAATTCACTGCATGTTTTATTATAGTACAAGTTTTGCCTCCTTGAAAAACCAGAAAAACAGGGAGATCAATTTGGATCGACAAGTAACCTGAACCAAAAGTCCCAACATCAGAGAACACAACACAGCTGATACTCATCAGCAATATATGTATTAGAAAAGAACAGAAACACACACATTTTTGTTTTCATTGTCAGGCCAATGAAAAAAAACAATTACTCTTTAGATGAACCAAATTATTAACTGCAATGCATGAGAAATGGGAAAGATTTGGTGGTTTAAATGCTTATTGTAACATAAACTGTGTTGACATGGCCACTGCAGCTCATACTTTGACAGACAGTGTTCATAGTTTTATATGATGTTTGGTGGGTTTTGAGTCACTTATATTGCCACTACTATCTGCTCAAACTAATGGCCCTACATTTCACTTAAATAACCAGTTATGCGTTGGTTGTAACAGCGGATAGATGGGATTGCAGCATTTCAAGTAAATGCAAAGTCTGGATATAATCAGTGCTTCTCTGGCTGAAGAAAAGGCATCAAAACTTTCTGATTTGAATAAATATGTAACAATGCTTCTCATGAAAAATAAGCAGAGCTTGCAGAAGAAGAATAAATGGATTCTTTACAGTGATTCAGCATGACACACAGCAACAATGCAAAGCAATGACCATCCTTCCTCCTCACAAGTATCATGCCTCCATCCCATCATGATGGGGTCTGAGAACATTACGTAAATTGATTAACCTCTTTTCCTAACACCTCTGAGAGAAAAAACAGCTTTAATGGCATTTTGCAAGACAAAACAGAAGCACAGAGTCCCAAACACCCCAGACACTGAGGCTATTTGAGCATTTAAAGCTCCACTGGCACAGAGAGGGCATCAGCACCATATTTTGGTGGGGGGAACCAAACAGACACATTCCTCCCTATGGTGCCAGCAGCCCAGCCCAGACAGACACAGGGCTCCTGGATTCCAGCATAATCCTTTCAGCACTAAACCACCCCTCCTTGTCAGCCCACCTAACTCCCACCTGCAGCAATGTACCCCCTTCTCCTCACCCAAGCAGGGCTCCTTTCCACCCATGTATCCATGATCACAGCCCAGGGCAGCCCCCACTGGGGATGGTCACATCCCAGCATCAGACTTCTGCCTCCTCCCTAGAGCTGGTCTGCCTCTCCCAAGTAGCAGATGAGCCCCAAAGGCATGAAAACCAAGACTGCTTCTACTTCCCCTCCACTTTGGTGCACAGCAGTGACACTCATCACCTAAACAACACTGCCATCCGTCCATCAACGATCAACCAACAGGATGTTGTGCAATTACTGTGCCAGCTCACAGCTTTTGCACACCTGACTAGCAACATTTGCATGAGGTTTAGATATTGCGTGCAGTGGATTCTGTAGTTTCTGCATAGCCCCAGGCAATAACCGCTGTCATGAACAGGGCCTTTGTTTTTACACTCCTTTATTGTTCCTCCTTGTCTGCCTGCAGACTGCTGCGCACCCCTAATTACACAGACCGCAAGCCACTAAACTAACTGCTGCGGTGACAGCCGATAGCAAAGCAGTAAGATGAGGCTGAGTCTGGAAGAGGTGGCTGCCTCCTTGACTTTGAAGACGTGCCATGAATAAACACAGAAAGCAAGAAAGAGAGGAAAAAGATGTTAGTGGTTTGTAGCCATGATGATCTCCGGTTATAAGAGAAGGGAGGCTGAGGAAGAAGTAATTGGATAAAACAATATACAAAACAAAAAGGATAAGCTGTGATGTGTGATGATTCTTGAGGCAAATGCTCCTCAATAACTTCCCTGAGCAAACCCCTCAAAGTCTTCAAGCAAACTTCAGTGCTGTAACATAGCATAAGCCCCAGAATGCAATCAAATCCTGCATCTACCATCTTCACAGATGGAAGCAAAATTGGACAGTTACAGTAAACTGTCATTTGCACTGGGAGCCTCTTCCTATCTTACAGTGTTTCACTACTCTAGGAAGAAACAGTAGTAATCTTTCTGACCTAGCATTGCGGTATTGGGTTTGTACCACAAAGCAGGGACATTTTGATGGCTCTCAGAAAACCAAATGTGGTCTGGACACTACGGGAAAACTCGCTTGTCCCATTGGAAGCAAGGCATATGGGCATGTGCTGTTCCCCTTATTTACTAACCAACGGGTCCATCAGTCTTCCCCACCTCCACCACCAACTACTACCACAGAGGAGCAGGAAACCATCCCAGCTCCCCTCATCAGCTTGGGCCATTTCTCACAGTAGATGCAGCCACCCTTCTTTGCAAACTGAATACATCAGGGGAATGAAGAGGCAGCTCCCTTTTATTTTGGAAGGCCATTAAAACTACAGGAAAAATAACCAAGTGAAAGCACTGCCTGGAAGACTTTGGCTCCATACGCCAGCTATACCACAAAGGTCATCCAGATCGTATAAACCAGATTAGTTCCTACTCAGAGAGATTGTGTTAAAGTATTAGGCTCGCTGCTGTTCTCATTAGCTCTCAGCTGCTTCCAGACTTCTGTCAGCTCTTTCAGGGAAGTCGGACAAGAATAAGATGGATTGAGACTATGCTGTTGCACCACTACCATCCAGTCAGGAAATTTCCATTTCCTCCTTCGCCTTTTAATTATTAAGCCTGTTTCATGTGTAGAGAAAACATACTGTATGCATTAGGTACGTCAGCCCCAAAGTCAGACTCCTCTCCCTTTCTGGCAGAACACTGCTGTTATACAAACGAATAACCCATCCCAAGGTGCACAAGTACACATAGATGGATGAAGACTGATGTGCACTCAACTGGCCTGCACCCTTCACCAGTATGGAGAGCCAGCTCTGGCTGTGGACCATGTGGATCAGCAGTCACACCAGCCTCTCACAGGGCTTATCACCTTAGCTGTGAAGGAAAGCAGTTACAAGGATGACTGCAATCTTATTCTACAGCAAGTCTCAAACAACGAATCCCTCTGCATGACACAGCACGGCTTTCTCTCTCTTTGAGCTTGCATTACTGAAACCAAAAAGAAACAGGGGTAAACAAATGCAGCCATCCCTCGTGACACTTTGTGATTTCATGTCTGACGGGGGGGGCAGAAAATCAGTCCCAAACCTCCCACTTTCACTCTAGCATGGAGTGAACTTAAGCCAACATCGCACTGCACCAGCCCTGCCAACTTTCCACTGGCTGCTCTGCGTGTTCTAGGCCCACACATTTCTATTTTCTAGCAATTCCTGGCAAATATCCTGTCAGATTAGCAGCACTTTTACTCTGAAGACATGACGCATTCTAAAACACAAGTGGTTCATCTCTTCCAGAAACAACCTCCCCGCAGCAGCCTCATGTGAGACGCTTTTAAGGTGGTGCAAGAGCAGTGGCACAGGCTCAGAGGGAGCCCTGAGCAGCATCCCCATGTGTGTGTTGACCATTAAGTATTCTGCCACAGGTGAGACACAAAATCCCTTATGTTACAAATAATGACTGATTTCAGGGCTGGGAAACGCACAGCCCTTTAGCTGTGTGCCATCTCCAGGAGCTGTTAGGGTTTGTTGTAGCAAGTCCCAGAGTAAAGTCTGGAGGAGCAACTCAGAAGAAAAAGGGGCTATGGAGCAGGCCCAGTTCCTCACTGGGACATGACCGCTCACCAGCAGCAGAGAAACTTGTTGGGACATCCTTATCCCTCTCCCACTTACTAATGTCAGCAGCAAGACTGCTCTTGGCTGCTGTCAACTTTGGATGGGGATGGGGTAGGGGGAATTAATAAAAGTGAATAAATAAATCAATACAATCAGAGCTTTTGCCCACAACAAACCCTGCTGTGTCTTGGCCTCCAAATGACCACACTTCCTCAGGCTCCTACAGGCAAGAGGGGGAAGACAATACCCAGGACACAGGAGAAACCAAGGCGGTGCTTTCCCCCAGATGCTTCTCTAAAGGCCAAGGAATCTTAGGAGATACCCTGTCATCTTCCTGACAACACACTCATGCCCTTGCTTTAGTTAAATGCTCTTGACAAAGGAGATGCTGTCTTCTGAAGTCTTTAGGAACGGAAACGCAACAGAAGTGTCTCACATGCACCAGAGAGCTGGAAAATTAAAATGCTGACACTTGGGATTTGGAGTAGAACCAACAGGCACAGTCACTCCTGCTCAGAGCTGGAGCCCTCCCTTTCCATGCGCCCCAAACCCAGACATTCAGAGGATCCAGACAAGGATCAAGACACCTTATGGCACCTGAAACACCATAGCAGTTTAATTGCTGCAGAAGTTCCTCAAAGTGAGCAAGGTGTTAAGCAACCCTTATTTCCCCCTCTAGTCCTCTGATAAATCACAACACAAAACTGAAAGTGTTTTCTTAAGATGGGTTAACTGGTTACTGATTGCAAAGTAATGCAGGATTCCTACTTTGTGCCATAGCGAAGCATGAGACACCAACTCAAAGCAGTATCTCCTGACCATTCACATAAGGGAAGAGAGAGCTGCTGTGTCAAAAACAGCTAGAAACATATTATTCCTCTAGGAAAGTGTGTGACTTTACAGTCATACAGTAAGTCACAGGACCCAACTTCATCCAAAACCCCACCACCACCTCAGCTGTGCCACAAGGCAGCCATATGTTACCAAAAAATGAATAGTACTATTGGTAGTGAGGGCAGTTTGTGGATGATTTTGGATGATTTATTTGTGGAGGATTTATTGTGGATGGTTTTGGAAATAAAGGGAAAGCACAGCAGCTGTAAAATGAGACCGCAGCAAGGGAGGTAAGAGGAAAGCCCCATTCCTGGTTCCCACACTCCTTACCTTCATAGCAGGGAAACAGCCTCCTCCCATTGGGCTGCAGGTTGGGGGGAATGATGTTGCAGAAGCCATGAGGCAGGATGTACTCTGTCTCATAGTAGATGTTCTTCCAGCGGTGAGCACACGCCTGCAGAGATCACATCACATTGGTTATTGACCCAGAGTCACAGGAGAGCCCTCAGACCAAGGCAGAGCACGTCTGAACAGGACCTCTCAGCCTTGATGTTGTTTTCCTTTCCATATATCCCACTCCTCCAAGATAAAGCATCTCCTGACTGTTAACTTCAGCAGCTTAAGACACTGCTGACCTGACAGCTCAGCCTTCACACGTGTGTGACTGGAAAACCACAGATCTCAGAGCAAGACAGGGCCCATGCCAGGTATTTCAAGATCTCTCACTGTATGAATCCTCACAGCTAGCGAAGCTTTTCTAACTCACGATGCAATAGCAGAACCCAGCCAAGCCAGAAAACAGGGAAAAACAGGAATAAAGACATTGAGAATACACATAGGAGGATCAGAACAGATGTTAAGACTCAGGTTACTAAGACCATTTTAGAATGTTATCCCACCAGAGGATGAATGAGTCAAAGGCTTGCCTTGCTGGGAAAAGCAGCTATGTTTCTGGTGACAGAAGAGCTGGGCCTTTTACTGATAATGAACTTAAGTGAAAATACCAGAGATTTTGTAGCAACAGGAGTGCAACATCTGTCAAGGTACAGATGAGCTGCAGGGATGAGGATGCCTTTCCCTTCACAGTGAAGAGTAAGATCACCCTGCAAAGCCATACCTACACCAGTCTCACGAGGACACTTGCTCAGTACAGATGCCACACACAGGCACACATACAAGCAATGTGGAGCTGGGTTCACACCTTCCCAGAACCCACTTGCTGCAAACAATTAACACTGCATTGCTGCCAGAAAAGCAGTAAGTTCCCTGATGCTCATAGATTTGTTGGAATGAAAGGAAATGAAATGAGAAACAGCAAAGGCCTTGAACTTGAGCACATGCCGGGCCATGTCTCCAGCTGGCCTAGAGTCACTGAAATCAACGTAGATGTGTTATTTTATATCACTGGAAGGCTTGGTCCCATGCAAACAGAGCAGCCTCTATGCTACAAAAGATCTCCACATACTTCCAACTTTTCCTGGTAACTTTGCATCAGCCCCCTTCACGATTCCCACATTTGATCCTATCCTTCCCACACAAGATACCCTCTGTCTTCTTTCCTTTTGTGCTACCCCACTTTTCTGCCTCAGCACCTCAAGAGCTGCCCATGGGAGCATCCTAACATCGTTAAAAAATATATCCATAAGACACGCACAGTTGTGTCACCTATTTAGTACAGAATCACAGACTGGTTTGGGTTGGAAGGGACCTTAAAGCTCATCCAGTTCCAACCCCCTGCCACAGGCAGGGACACCTTCCA
>WYDI02040777.1:0-18839 GCA_009867235.2 Psittacus erithacus
GGGTGGCATGGTTTAGTGTGAGGTGTCCCTGCCCATGGCAGGGGGGTTGGAACTAGATTATCTTAAGGTCCTTTCCAACCCTAACTATTCTGTTATTCTATAGGATTTACACATCATTTGTGTGCTCTTGAAAGAGATAACTTTTGTATTTAATGTAGTATGTGCATATGTATACAATTGATCTGTGTAATCCAGAACTTATTAAACAGCAGATTTGCATACGGGGTATAAGTAAGTGAAAAATCTGCGTAAAGAAATCTTATACTGAAATTAGTTTGGTCTCTGTGCTCTGACATGAGCAGACACTGGGAGTTCAGAGCCATGTTTAACAGTCAAATCAGTTGAGGTAAAATCTCTAAGGTAAATATCTAAGGAAGCCACAAAATTAATCACTTCAGATGACTAGCAATTATTAGAAAATAAAACCTAATTGATAGCATTAATGTATGATAGATGGTTTCGAAGACTGTCTTAATGTAGGTTAACATATTATTCTTCCTTCTTTTGGCAGAGATTAAAATTTGAAATTGCTGAGGTTATGACAGAAATTGATAATCTGACTAGCGTAGAAGAAAGGTAAGTAATGGTAACGTGGACATGATTCAATAAAACCTTGGAACAGGTCTTCCCGGAATAGCAAATGAAAATAGCTTTATCACGCTAAATAAACATTGGATCACCTTTATTCGGTGTGCTGTGAAGTCTCTAAAGCCTGACTTTATCCTATTCAGGTGTGCCATTCATTTGGATAGAGAATATGTTGGATAGAACATGAAATATTTTTGATTGATAATCATACAGTTCTCTGAAGTTGCAATCACTTGAAGGAATTGAAAATAGCAACATAATTTTCTGCTTTATAAAAAGTGAATGTCTCCATTTTGTAATAGAAAATACAAAATAGCCAAAATAAAATTCAAATAAGCTCACCCAAAAGTTGTTTTTGTAAAAGAGCAACTGATAACTGCGTATTGCTTCTTCTTTTTCTCCATGTGTAGCAAAACTACGCAAAGAAATAAGCAAATAGCCATGGGAAGGAAGAAATTCAACATGGACCCTAAGAAGGTAGAGAATGTTTGGTTTGGGTTTGGTTTTGTTTGTTTTGTTGTGGTTTTGTGGAGGTTTTTTGTTTTGTTTTGTGGGTTTTTTTGGTGGTTCTGGTTTGGGGATTTGGTTTTTTGGTTTTTTTTTACTTTTCAGGAATCAAGTTCCTGCTTGTAATATGATCTATAATAAGTAGAGTTTTCTTAAGAAAACATTTCTGATAATGTAAGTTCATAGGCCTTATTTGTATATCCTGTAACACACTGAGCAGAGGGTTAAATTAGAAGCAGTCATGTAGTCATTTGGCAGTTGTGTGCTTTTTTTCACGTAAGCAAACCTTTTTTGATAATGGAGACTATTTATCAGCAATCAGATATGCCAGGTATTGATTGAGCTGGCTTGCAGAAAGATTACTTACACCTGATAGTGGTGTTCTATGTTGATATGTCAAATATCATTCTAAAGTTATTTTGATGTTTGGCTATTAGTGAGGCCACACTTTTTTTTCTTTTATGCTCTCTTTTTTTTTATTCCAAAATACCTTTCACAGGTTTTTAATTTGTTCTCATCCAGGCTTTTATATTTGCATATCTAAATTCTGTTTGTGGAAAAAGCACATATGAATCTCTCTGTTTCTATAAATATATAGGTGTAGCTATATGACTTGTACAAACACCTGCAGGGAGGAATTTAGTTACCAGTTTGAAGAGGTCTGCTGTGCCTTTAGCCAAGAGATAGTTCATTTCTTTGGAGTACCTCTGCTTTTCATAAATAATTGTTGATTGTCAGGAAAATTCAGGGACATTCTCTTACAGACCTCTCCTGATAAATTTAAAAGAGATGCTTTTGACATACTTGACCTTTAGCCTTGTCTTTACTTTGCATTTTACATTTTCCTGGTTTTGTTTTACTGTTTTGTTTTGTTTGTGGTTGAGATTCCATTTTGAATTTGTGAAGAGTCTTCTTTGAGGTCTTCTTGGAAATTTGTTTTTCTGTGTTAGTTCTTGACATGTTTTCTTCTAAATTGCATTGAATTCAGTTACATTTGGTGGCTTTTCTGTAATGTTCCATACAGTGATGGCTACTATTCTTCAGGCTGTTTTCAATTTACCAGAAACACTCAAGTACTTTGAGATATGAAACTGTTTTTCAAGCTACTGACCATGTCTTGTATTTTTCTTTTCCATTTGGTGACTAACTTCTATCCTGTTGAGGGCAGAATACCCCCAAATATCCCGATAGTTTGCTGTTGTCCTCCAGCTCTTTCATGTCCTAGAAGTTTGTGGCAAAGTCACAGGATGATGTCAGATGCTTTCATTCCAGTGTTAACTATTTTTGTTACTGTGCTTGCTGGATGAAATTATTTCTATAAATAGATGCTGTGGCCACATTACTACTGTAGCATAATCTAAATGTGGTAGACTTACAGTAGTAAGTCTGCTTCTTAATAATGTCTGTGAATCAGTGGTGGCCTGCAGTAGCTGGCTGCTCTAAAGCTAGATCATCTTATTTGCAGCTGCTGCTTTAAATTACAGGCAGCCAAAATGTATGTCCTTGTAGTGTTGAGAGAATTAACTTAGGGTGATTGTGAAAAGGGTGTTTTTCATACATAAATGAGAGGGAGGATGGTCTCCAGATTTAGAAATGTGAAAGAACTGGGGTAATAATACACACACTGAATCCTCCAAGTTCTCTCTTTAAAACCAAATAACAGAGGTCTAATGTTTTCGTATTAGCAGGAACATAGTGAGGTAATTTTCTTTTACCACTTTTACTTGAAGACCTTTACATGTTCTAGTGTGTATGTAGAGAAATGCTCCCTCTTCCCCACACTCAGAAAATCCTCATTTGACATCGCTGTGCTTACTACAGTTATGTGATGTAATGTCACATACCTTGCTGTTTGGATTTGGTTGGCCAAGTGCAGGAAGGGCTGTAATGGTAGTTTGTAAAACATTTCAAGAATCCCTGCACTGAGGACGTAAAGCTGTGCTTGAAATTCGCAGCACTGGAAATCAGTACTTCCTGCGTTGGGCCCAGAAACTGGAATCCCTGTGACAAAAGTAGGGTTTAAATAGCTGCAAAATTTGTAATTAAGTTACTGTAAAACCTATAAAATTTAAAGCAGATTTCATTGACATCTGACTTTAAAAAAGCAATGTAATATTTGTGATGAATGTTGAATATTTCTGTAGCCATGAATTTTGTGTGGGGAGATCAAACTACTGCAGCTGTCTTCAGTCTCCTGTCAGTCTACAGAAAGAAAATTTGCATCAAGATGAAAGATAGCGTAGGAGTTGATAAGGGTTTGGCTGGCCTATTTTACCATTTATTCCAGACACTGGAGTTGTTGTCCCAGACAGATTCCTTTTCCTTTTCCTGTCTATTTGACTTCTGGTTCTTCAACATCTTAAGAATTTAAAAAAAAAAAAGAAAATCCAGAAAATGGATGATTACGTTGATTTTTTTTTTTTTTTTTTTTTTTTTTTTAGTATGTTAAAGTGCTTCTGTGCACAGAATTTTTATTTTCCATGCTTCTAGTCATGTCCATTCCAGTAACTTGTACAACGTTTTCAAAACAACTTTAGTCAGTCTAAGCATGAATAATATGATCCAGGTGTTGAAAGAGGGAATCTGCAACTGCTATTTCTGGTATTTCTTAAGGAAGGTTCTCTGTTGGTGACAGAGCTGAGAGCTTAATGAATAACTTGGTATGGGAAAAAACATAATGTTTCATAGTCAGATGGTTTTTCTGTACAAATATTTAGTTATCAAATAAGCTTTGAAGGGGTCATTTCTGAGGGAAGCTCGGGTATTTCTGCTTCAGGATAAAACGGATGTACTCTTTGAAACAAAATCATGTCTGTTCTGAAATGACTTATCAAAATACTAAGTTGTCAGAGTACTGGCCTGTCACTGAAATTAAGTTTTTGGATGGTAATGAAATTACTGTGAGAAAATTGTGTTCCAGATTTATTTTTTTTTTCTTAAAAGCTTTGAGCCTTGTAACATCACAGTGCATTTTCTTTGTTAAATTAGGCAGCGAATTGACTTTATTTTCTCAGGCAGGTAATAATTCCATTTACAAAAAAAAAACAAAACCAAAACAGAATCAACCAAACAGAAGAGTGATTACTTTTTTGAATGTTACTGCAGGGTCTCCTGTGCCTATATCAAAAAAATAATGGGAGTTTTCCCAGTTGTAATGAGATAAATATATTCAATTTACAGAAATTGAGAAACTTCTAGTATTTCTGAAATTATGAAATACTCTAGTAGAAAATATTTGGAATATTTGGAATAATTTGTTCAGCTCTTCTGTACATATTTGGAATCCAAGGCATTAAGATTACTTACAGATGCCATTTCTACTTTTCTCTAGCATGTCATTAACAGTTTTAAGAAGCCCGCAGGAATAGCTTTGCTGGGGCATGTGGTGGGGAAGAAAAGAGTACTGTATCTTCATGACCTGCTGAGTGTTGGAATAACATCCCTTCCATCCTTTGTGTAATCTTTATGTAACTTTTAGTCTCCTTTCTTTACCACTTTGCAGTTCTCTGGGCATCCCTAGAATGTACCAGTTATAGGGCCAGTAATTATGGAGGCATAGGAGTCCAGGGGCTTGATAAGTACCCACTGAGGGACAGGGTAAGACTCTTCTCCTGGCTTTGGTAGAAGCTCCATGGTAGAAGCTTGACTGGTTTGTGAATAGTCTAGTTCAAGTCCTTTGTGAATAGCTTAGTTCCAGCACAACCAGAAGTCGCTGACAAAACTGATAAACTATTTTAAACTGTTTTCAGTGTCTTCAGCCGCAACTTCTACTGCAAGAAATGGCTTGATGTATTGGGTTGCAGTTTGTAGATTATAACAAGTGCTTTATTTTGTGTCATGGTGGTAATTAGGTTGTTGCTATATATCTGTTCATTATATGATTTTGCAGATTATGTCTCTGCAGACATTTATGCAATACAGTGAACAGGCCAACTCAAGCAATAACTCAGAAGAGCAATGTGGACTCATTATTCAATTAATGTTTAATATTTCTATTGTTGAGGGATTCAAACTGCCACCTTCTACTTCTAGCCTTTTTAAAATGAGTACTTACCTAACTGCTTATCTTAACTGGAAAACATTTACCATTTCATTAAAAAAGTCTGTAGGCTAATGTAATTCTTAATGTGCTATATATATGTCTGTGTCAGTATATTAATACCAAATGTTCTGAGTGGTATTTACACAAATGCTTGTAGAAGAAAACATAACATTCCTTTTCCTCTGGAATTGCTCTTCCTAGGGAATACAGTTTCTGATAGAAAATGACCTCCTGCAGAACACTGCAGAAGACATTGCACAGTTCCTTTATAAAGGAGAAGGATTAAATAAAACGGTAATTGGAGATTACCTCGGTGAAAGGTAAAATATTGAAACTTTTGTTCTTGAGTTTACAAAACATACTTACAGATTTTGATAGTTACCTTCCCCTTCACAGGCTGCATGAGAACACTACTGTACTACTCTGTGATCTATAAAAGCTACTGGGGGAAGTAAAACTGCTACGGTATTGTGACAGGGTTTTTTCTGTTAGGTTGTTCTTTTTAAATGGGTACATTGTGGAATGATACTGAATTCATCGTGACTTACTGTTTTGAGAAAATACCTAAATTTGGCTGTAGTGCAGAATTTAATGCCATAAGCTTTTGGAATGTCTGAGAGCTGCAACAGTTCCGGTAACTCTTGATGCTCAGACAAGGAGTGATTTACAATCACTAATAATTGGGACAGTAGTTATATGCAGGCCTTAGTGTTGTCATCTTCTGTGCGCACAGACTTCCCATTAGTAAGGAGGCATCATAAATGGTCAAATGGTCAGCCGCACCATAACGTTATCAATCCTAGTACAATAAACATGCAACATGCATATTTATGCACACTATTGCAAAACAGAGTCAAAATGCAAATTACTCCCACTGCTGTGCAGCCCAGGAATTGATTTCGAAAAAGGTAGCAGAAAGAGACAGAAGAGTGGGTTGCAGTGTGTGTATCTACATGTTTGCACATGTTCCAGGTCAGATACCAGTTACAGAGGTTTAAAAGTTGAGTCATTTGGGATATACTCCTGTAATGATATGTTCTGGCAGATCCCTTTTGAGGCACCTGTAATCTTGTTAACAGCATTAACAGCTTGTACTCAGCAATTTCCTCCTTATTTTAATAGTGTCAATGAAAGTTTTTACTGTAATATGTAGATTTTGAAAATAGATCTTGGCTATGAAGTTTCTGTTTAGTACGTGTAGACATTTCAATAATTTTTGTACAGCAGCAGTATGTTGTTTCTCTTGAATATTCGGACTATCAGTATTATAAAATCACTTACATATTAATGTCCATAATTGCAAAACTGTAACAAAGCTTGTATAAAGGAGTCTGTGTTTGTTTTTGAGAGCTGCACTCTTATCTTGGTATTGTTGTCTGAAATGTTTCCAGTTTTTCTAGCCTTATTCCCAGAACCCCTGTACCAAGCAGGAAGGTTTTACCAGTATGTCCAAGCCCACTGGAGTGATCAGTGATATTTTTGTGACTATTCATGAGTTCACATTGAAAAGTAAAAAAAATATTGCTCGTTCTCCTGTATCCGTGGCAGGGATGCTGCTGAGCAGCACTGTGGTCTAATCTGAAAATACAGTATTTCTTAATATTGAGTATATATACAGATAAATATGCAGTTCAGTTCTATCTTCTAGATTTGTCAGGGCTTAAAAAGAAACGTAGTGGATTTGATCAGGAAATTTTGTATAAATCAGCTGGATAATAAAATTAACATACTGCTGCTATTTTGCCACAAGGCAGAAGCAGCCTGTCCACTTTAAGGAACAGTTGAAGTAAAATTTGATTTATTTTTTTTTTTTGCTCTAAAGTAAGCTTTTATTCACTCTATCCAGTCAGTCTTAATTGTTTTGGATTTGGTTTTTTTCATGTTTCTTCATTTCTGTGAAGGGTGTAATATTAATATGGTAATAGGAAAGCAAATGGTATTTCTCTCTATTCTTCACTTCCTTGAATTAATAAGGGGGGCTGGAGGTGAAGAGATGACAGTCTGATTTTCAGGAATGTGTATAGAAATTTCAAGGTAGTCAGGTCTAGAATGGGGATTTGGTTCGTGATAACCCTTTGAACTGCAACATTAATTTCCTAGCGTCCTAGTAATTTTTATTTGTGTTCCTCTGAAAAGAATGCAATAGACCTTTAGGTACTGAGATAAAATAAATACCCTGAAATAAAACAAAATGTGACAATTGAGGTGGTCTTAAGCTGCTAGTTTTGCTTTTGTGACTTCCTCAGAAACAGGCTATTAAGTGATTTATGCTATACAAATGGCAGTGCATATTATTGATGAGGTTTTGCTGAGTTACTTTCTATTTTTTTTATCAAGGCACTTGGAGTCTGAGAACGTTCTCTTTTACTTTGCCACTCCCTCTTGGGGGCTCATCATGAATTATTTCTGCATTCTAGCTAATTATAGCTGAAGACACCACCAAGATAGTCAACAGAATGAAATATTTGTTTAACATTCTGCCTTAAAGAGACATATTTTAAATTTACTGATTTGCATAGTGTTATGGCACTGAGCAACCTGAAAAAAGTGAATGGTAGAATGGAACGGGATAAAACCTAAACATGTACAAAAATAACGGATTAATTACATCCTGTAAAATATTAGAGAGCTCTTTGTGTGTTTATAAGCCTTCATTTATTCTTTTTAAGTGGCTTCCTAGACCTTTCATGATATTTGGCCTTGTGCCTGTGGAGCTGTACCCAGCACAAGTATCACTATTAATCGTCTATGTTAAAACCTAGAAGAACAAAATTTAGAGTATAAGGCTCATATTTGTTGTGAATTACTGCAACTTTCCGTACACATAAGCAAAATCAATATTTGGCTTAAAGTAACAAAGTACCCCCGTTGAATGATTTCTTTCATTGTACTGTTATAACACTTTACTGCACTGAAAACTAGTGAAGTAAAGTTGAGCTTTAAATGCACTTGAAAATGCATTGCTAAATCTGATGAGAATTGCCTCATTTTGCTTGACAGAGGTGATGTGTTTTTCTTTTTACAAAATGGGGACATCTCAATGAATGAATAATTTGTGTTAAGGTACTTGTGAGTGTTACCGAGCAGTCTTGCTATGCAGTTAGTCAGAAATGCAACACAAGTTCTGGTGGATGCACACCTTTCTAATTTTGAGTGGAGGCTGATATGTAGCATTCTGTCTTGGTGATGTATTTAAAGCACACCCTGTATGCGTCTGGCATATGAACTGAGTGATGGTGTAGGCTAAATTCTCTCTGCATCCAAACAGGTTTGGGTTCATTAATGTTTAAATGTTACTTTTTCATTTCAACATTTTTGTATCAAAACATAATTTGGCTCATGATTTATATAGCAATATAAAAGCTAGGTGAGAAGAAGCTCGTTCAAACCCCATTCTGATTCTAATAAACTTCCATTGTAACAATTTTTAAGAATGGAGTAAAAATATAGTATGTGCTAAGTAGTTCTTTTAAAAAGCTGTCCTTAGGTACAATCAGTACCCAAAGTGCTCATCTTTGTACATAAATTAATATATTGCTTTAATATTTTCTGTTCATAGAGGAAGAAACAGGTTAGTTTGGTTTTAATGTGTTGAATGGCTGAAGAAATTAGTCTTGCATTAACTACTGGTTTAAGAGTTCATGACACAATTTATGCAAAAGACGTTTTACTGGATAAATTTATTTGGTGTCATCCCATATCAGAGCAGGTGCAGTAATAATAAATGGGAAGCGGGAAAGGCCAGGCCACTTTGAGTCATTTAAATAAGCAGCGCTAAAATCAGTTCAAGTGTACTGGCTCTTGCTAACCTACCTAGCAAAAATGGGCAGAACGGCTCTTAAATTTGTAAACTATTTCTGATGACTTGATTTGGTCAGTATGGTCATTTATTTCCTTGCTTATTCTTGGAAGCAAATAGAGATAGCTAAGAATTCTTTAAAGTTCAGAATTGTAATCATTATTTGCATTTTTGTCTTTCATAGAGATGAATTTAATATTAAAGTTCTTCAGGCTTTTGTTGAACTCCATGAGTTCGCTGATCTCAACCTTGTACAAGCCTTAAGGTGAGTAAATTCTTTCTTTTGACCTGAGCTTTCTCTCTTGAACTGCACATTCATATTAGTCCCTATGTTGATTTATTCATTAGAAAGTTGATCTATAGCTTGACACGATTATACGCCTTACTGTGGAAGTTAGCAGAAACAGCTCTTTTTCAACCCTTCCAATTGCTTGTGTGTGTGCTGCCTTTGAAGGTGAAGACTTCTTAATTATTTCAGTCCAATACAAACAACTAAAGAAATACAAACAAATAACTTTTTGTTGTGCCTGCCGTATGTGGACGTTTGAGGATCTGCTTCATATCTTAGCACTGAGATAGGTAAAAAACAAACTCCTAACTCAAGCAAATAATTTTATTTCCTGCCCTCTTCTTTCTTCTTTCCTTCCACCTCAATTTGTTCCTCTGGGCAAGGAAGGGGTGGAATTCTGCTGACCATAATCTGTGATTATGTTCAATTTCAAAGAGGTAAACTTTGAACCAAGTTATTTCTACTTCCTTCAGTTTCCCACTTGTCATGTGAAAGGAAGTGTAATATTTTAGTATTTTTTCCCTTGCTAAGGGAACAGTTTACTTGACTTCTCTGGGATGCTAGCATGCAGTGACCTTGTGAAGTCCCTTCTTGTCTTAGTGGAAATCCATTATAGGTCTGAAAAATTAAGTTGATTTAGATAGTTGTGCCAATTTCATTGTCACTAGTGACTCCATCCTGACACCAGATAAATTGAAATGTCCATGTGATCTTTGTCTCTGGTGCAGTCTTGTGATGTGGAGTCAGAACAGCTTTGCTATGGTTGAGTGATGGTAACTTGAGCTGCCTGAGGCTGGAGCTAAAGAAGCCTTTTCTCTGTCTGCTGAAGCTGTTCTGGGAGGCTTCATATTTCTATCTCTTTTTCCCAGTTTAACATTAGGTTTAACTTTATTCTTCTTAGCAGCTGCTACTATTAAATGTTTGTATTTTGGTAGCTTACAAAATTCGTGATCTGGGTTGGAACCTTGCACGAGGTGAGTAAAAGACAGTATATAGAGATGACAAATTAAAGATGGCCTGTGAGACTTTAATGTCCTAAAATGAAAACTGATGAAGACAGGAATAAATGGTTACTATATTGGCACTCAGTGTACAAGGAATATCAAGAACTTGGTTTGCATGGCAGAGCATGTAACTTTGCTGGTTTAGATCCTGTTTTAATTTAGGTAATTCACTGAGAAATTTAAAAATATTAAATTCATTGGAGCTTTTCAGCACTGCAGTGTGCCAAAAGTAAATTTGTGAAGACTTCTGTCCTGTATGCATTCCAGTGTACCTATATGTAGAAATAGTAAGTTATGAAAGTAAAAACTGTATTCCAGTTCATGCTGCCAAACAGGAGCACAGATCTCCTGTGTATATTACAAAATTACTGAGACAGTATCATGAATCTTTCTTTTTAAGATCTAGGTCTGATTCTTGCAGGGTGAGCTTACACTAGACAGGCAGCATCTCTCTAAGCACTGGGGTTTTCTTGTTACTATTTTTAAAATGTTCTTGATGAGTTCAAGAAAAGATGTTAAGTGCTTTTTATATTCCTTGCTTCTCTTCCCTACCAGAAATATTTTCTGTAATGTCTTTTTACATTGTAAGTAAAGTATAGCTGAGTGTGTATTGCTTTTAGTAGCCAGGAAACACAGGAAGGATTGATCTGATTGTTTCCCCATAGCAGCCTTACAGCAAAAATGGGATGCATACAGAAAATTGTTTACTAGTCTGGAAAAAAGAGTCTCAGAATATGAACTGCTATATTATCTTGCCTGATAGCATGCAGTGTTGCTGGCTGAACTACTGGGCTAGCCATCTGTGCATGTTGCTTTATAATAGCTCCTGACTTGTGTGTTGAGAGATTGAGAATGTATTTCTAGGACATTTTATATAGACACTGCTGTTTGGTTGGTTTTTGTGGTTGCTTTTTTTTGGGTTGGTTTTTTTTGGGGGGTTTTTTTTTTGTTAGTCTGATTATTGGTCATATATTCTGAGTATATAAATGCTAGAGTGAGTCTAAAGGCTATTCTTCCCTTCTGCAGGCAGTTTCTGTGGAGCTTCAGACTCCCAGGAGAGGCTCAAAAAATTGATCGTATGATGGAAGCTTTTGCTTCACGCTATTGCCTTTGTAACCCAGGAGTCTTCCAGTCTACAGGTTAGTAACAGGAAATAATAGGAGTTCTTAAGTGTGTGTATATGTATTTTATTTTAATTTTTAATCATATATCTTCTTCTGCATCTGATACAAGGAGATGATGTCTAGTTTGGAAGTTCAGGATAAAATAATGTGTGAAATGAGAAACTTCTCAGAACTGAGAAAATGCAACTGTCTAATTCTACACTTTGTTTCCAGGAGGTGCTAGCTTATGGCCAGAATGCAGTTCCATTTGTAAAACTTCAGCGTTAATATATATATCTAAGCCAATTAAAGTATGAAACATACGTTAGAAATGTCACCAAAGATTCTGACTAGGAATTGGAAAAGTAAGTTTCTCAGAGGTTTAGAGGCAGAAGAGACCAGTAGATTTGAGTAGTCTTGTCTGTCAGTTGTAAGGACTTTATACCTCATTAACTTTCTATCAAGTATGCCTATATGTAGCTATTATGTATTATCTAGAAAATCATCAATTTTTGTTAAGAAGACCAAATCCTCCCTTTAGCAATCTGCTCAGCAATAATTTATCTCAGTTAGAAATACACCTCAGTCTTCCATTGAATTATTTGGTTTGCAATTAATCAAGTCATAAAAGCTAATCGAACTCTGAAATACTGCACGGAACACCCTAGCATCCTGGCATTGTTGGTCTGTTTAGTTATATACGATCATAGCTCGCTGTTGATCGCTTAGTTTGAGGAAACATACAGGCTAGGAAAGGGTTGACGTAAAGCAGGTCTGCAACAGCTACAGAGGAAAATACATATTGAAAACAAAGTGCTGAAGATTCAAACACATTTTTCCTCTGTGTAGCAGAGAGGTTTCCATCCTGCTTTTTCTTAAACAGGATCTTGTACTTGAATTCTGGGAGAGTTTACTGTAATCATAACTGTGTCAAGAGGCATGATGAGATCTCAGTTGTCATCTTGCATGCCAAGAAATTGAGTGAGTGTCATTTTCAGCCTGTTTAAATACAGTTCAACTATTATTTTGAAGAGACTATTCTTTGGAGAAAGCTTTGTAATTACTTTTAGTAGGAGTCCAATTGACCAGGATCTACCAGTATGATTTGGGCAAAATCTGTGTGCAGTAAATGTTTTGCACAACAGCACTTCAGTGTTTCAAGTGAAATGTTAATTTAAGGTGATAGCAATCATTTCAAAGAGGTTTTTGTTTGTTTGTTTTTGGGGTTGTTTGTTTGTTTTAATTCTCTTGTACTGTTTTTCACTTACTGGCTTTCAGTTTGAATGGTTCCCAACTTTTCTTCTTTTTAGGCTTACTTCAGCAGTTTAAAGAAAGATTTGAGAGTTTGCTTTCATGTATAGTTTTTCATGTTCAAGAGTTTTTTGACTACCTGTGTCTTTATCAGTCAGCGTGAGCTTATATATTCATTTCAGAGGTTTGCACTTCAACACATAGAAAGATAACTCATTCAAGTTTTATTTCAGATACATGCTATGTGCTTTCATTTGCGATCATTATGCTGAATACCAGTCTGCACAACCACAATGTAAGAGATAAACCAACAGTAGAGAGGTTTATTTCTATGAATCGTGGAATTAATGAGGGTGGAGACCTTGCAGAAGAATTACTACGGGTAAGTTTGACTGAGTAAGACAAGACATAGATTTGTGTTTTTAATAGGAAACTTACAAGCATGTGCAAAAATTCTCAGGCAAATTTGTTAAGGGAAAGTAAGAAGAATATTTTTTAGCATGCATAACCATTTGAGTAGCTGAAAGAAGCATTTTCTGATATTAACAGCTGCTTTGAGCTAGTTATCCCTATATTCAATCTTCTGTTGAAGAGGTGAGATTCCAGGGAAAACACTGTACATCTCTCAGTCATTTGCTGATGGCAAAATTCTTGTGGAATTGGCTTCTTATGGGGGGGGGGGGAAAGGAAAAAGTATCTCTGGGTAAGTTTGAAAAAGCTGGAAAAAAATAGTAAAAACCATTGTTTCATCATTGCCTCCCCATCTGTCTTGTAGAGCTTCCTCCTGTCCCCTGAGATATTAGTAAAAATACTTATTTCTCTAAGACACTGTGGTGGTCTAAACCATTTTCTGAAAACCCAGATTCAGTTGGCAAAACTTGTACTAAATGAGAGCTGAAGCCTCTGAAATACTGAATGCTGAAGTTAAAGATGTCTTTGCAAAGAGTGCTTATAAAATCTGTAAAAAGAGACACTTGTTTATAGATGGGAGTCATTTAAAATCAAACTTAATCAAAGTAGTAAACAGAGATTGAGAAGGGATGGTCCAGAATGTTACGGATATTATTTACTATGCTTTTTGTAGAGTCTGAGAAGCAATAAGATGTCCTGATTGCATTTGCTGTTGGATGTTTATTAATGAGGTCTTTTTCCTCTTTTTTTTTTTTTTATTCTTCTAGAATTTATATGAAAGTATTAAGAATGAGCCATTTAAAATCCCAGAGGATGATGGAAATGATCTAACGCATACATTTTTCAATCCAGATAGAGAAGGTTGGCTGCTGAAACTAGGTTAGTTATAAGGGCAGTTTTGCTGTGATGTGTTTGTTCATTGTTGGCATGTTTGCTGCTTTTTTGTCTATCTTCTTTCTTGTGAAGGTAATGGGATTAACTTTGTAGTTTGTATTTAAAAATGGATGAACCAAGATAAGTAACCCCTTTACATTTGAATGTTGTTACTTCTTATTTTATATATCCAAATTGATCTTGTTTCAAACTTCGGAGTTCTGTTTCTGATATATGAGAAGTAAAACTCAGTGACAAAAGGGAAACGCTATATGGTATTTATCACATGCTATGACTGATAAATAGCAGCTAAGTCTCCGTAAGGTCATTTCAGAAAACTGATATTTCAACTCAGTTTTCTGTGTACAAAAAAAGATTTCTTTTCAGACAGTTATTTTTGTATGTCTTTATTTTTCCATATTATTTGTGAGTTTCTCTTGGTTTGGTTTTGGCTATGATTTTTTTAATGAGTGGTTTAAATGTGCCTTCTTGTTTTCCTTATGGCCTATGACCTATCACCTTTCTGTTCTGTGACTGGCTGTCTGCTTATTCTGCATTAGGAGGTATGTATCTGATTGCTTTCCAGTCCCATCCTTTTCAGTTGCTCATTCTTTTCTTTTCCTTCTCCTTCCTCCTGTTTTCTTTTCTTCTTTTTTAATTTTTTTCATTTTTTTTTTTTTTAATCTATAGTAGCATTTTGCTTTTTCACTCAGTGTCACACTAACAATATCATCAGTGGTACTCTGACTGGCACGTCAGTGTCCGGCTTACATGCAAGTGTGTTCTGGAAAAGAAGAAAGTGCTTACATGTAAAAGAGAAAAATAAAGATGACTATTCTTGTTCTTGTTCAGTGGATAACGTGAGAGGGAAAGAATGATTTCTACCAGGAAAAAATGACATCTAACTCTTGTAATGAAATTCCAGGGTGATTTTGTTACTTGTACCTCAATTGGATTATTGAAATATTGATTACATTTGAACTATGCATTTACAAAAACTGTTGCTTTGCCTGTTTATTTTCCTTTGTAAATACAGTCTTTAGCTTACTTAACAAAATCTTGAATGAGCACCAAATTTAGGATTGTGGAAACCTCTAGTAATTTGCAGTCTCCTGGCACCGCAAGATGCCTTTGTTCACAGACTTTTTTAGAGTTGATGGGATTCATGTTCTCACTTGGGCTTAGGGAGTTTTTTTTCCTTTATAAAGGAGACTGAAATTTTGTTTTCACATTTGTTTTTCAATGAAATAAGCCTCATTATATAAAAACACCTGTACACACTCCAATAGAGCCAGTTGTTGGACATTTTAACGTGCAACTGCTTGTTAAAGTAGAAGGAACTTTGCACTTGGAGAATGGTGACTAAAGTGTGAAGAGGGATGTGTGCTGTGTGTTGCACACAGTGAGTATGGTGAAAGCAGAGCCCGGGTAGAGCCATGGACCCACTTTACTGATTGCACCTGAAAACTGGTGGTCATGCTAGTGCTGGAAGGAAATAGATGTGAAAAGGAAGCATTTGGCATTCAGTCACGTGCTCTCTGATGTCTTATTTTGGCCTCTGCACTACAGATGTTATGGAGCTCTTTGTCTTTCTAACTACAAAAAAGCAAAGCTCTTGGCTTTTGACATGTGTTGACTCAGCTGGCATGGTTTCAAAGATGACTTTGCAGATTTTCTCCATTTTGTAGCATGAGGCGGTAACTATCTCAACAGCAAAGGCTTTCAAAATTATGTGGATAATGTGCTTTCTGGAGAAGAGGCTGGGTATAAGCCCATGCTGTGCATATTTCTATTGTTAATGCCCTTTCATACACACATACTGAGAGTGCAAGCAAGAGTGAGAGTGTGTGTAGAGGAATAGCAGTTTTGGAAGAAGCTGTCAATAGAAGTTCTAATAAAGATCAATAAGAGATCTAATAAAAAATAGAGTAACAAAGAAACAGAAAAAAAAAAGCGACTGAAGACGAGAGCTGCCAGCTACTTCTGCACAGTCCATCTCTGGCTCTGGTACGAGGTCAGTAAAATTAGCTTTTTATTATGTACAGAGTAGATGAGACAGCGTACAGAAAACCCAGTAGTAAAAGCATGTGTGAAACAGCAGGGTGTGGCACATAACACTCCCACGACATGAGGATTGTTTGAATAAAGAAATAAACATGTCCACAGGCCTCTGGTGAATCAGCCTGTAAATGCGTGAAGCTGCGCTTCCGTGAAAGCTTGCATTTTTTTTTCAGCTTACACAGGCTGGGACAGACAAATACATTTTACTGGTTTAGGTGCACTCACCAGAAACAAGCCTGGCAATCTTTCTTTTTTCTTTTTAATTTTCTTTCTTTCTGTTCTTTCCTTTCTTCTTTCTTGTCTTTTTTCTTCTTTCTTTTCTTTCTTTCCCTTGAGTTTCCTATTCGCTAGGAGGTTTAAACTGTATCTTGAGAGTGCTGTCTCAATCCACATTGCATTTTTACAGTCCCTTCTGTTGGGAAACACTTCTGGTGAAATGGGTAGGGTTTCCTTCAGTTCTGGAAAATGGTGATATGAAAAGTTTCAGTATTGTTGAAATGCAAAGGAGACTATTGCTGTGTGAGAGTTTAAGTGCTTAGCTGTTACGATACTTGAGTAGAAACAGAAAGTTTATCTAAAACTACAGATATGACTAAGACTTCTTGGAAACCTTGAGTATATTATGACACTACTTTGTATTTGGTATTTCTTATAGTCAGCTTTTCCCATTTATCTACTTGTGCCCCTCTGTTCAGTATTGCAGCTCCCCATACTGATTATCCTCTGAGCAGGAGATGGATATCACAAAACTTCGATGTACTATAAGATTCAACTATCCTGAAGACCAACTTAGCTTTCCAGGCTGGCACTGGGTTTTAGAAAGCTGAAAGGGTGCAAAATGCTTTTGGATAGTTTGCTGTTCTGAATTGTTCAGAGGTGACTTCGCGTAAGTCCTGCCTAGACCTGGCAGCCAGACAGCAGTTCTGGTTTTATCTACGTAGACTCAGCTGGTTCCTTTATATAGACATCTTTGTCGTAGTAAACCTAAATTACCATTCAGTTCTACATCATCTGAAGCATGGTGTAATGAAAATGAATGCTACAAGTAAAAAACTGAAAGCTGCTGTGTGCCTACGAATCCTCGCTTAGGGCAGCTTGAGACATTGTGAGCTTATAGATTTTTCTGCATCATGATTATTAGTGGTGTGGGCACCATGAAGTTTTCTGCCATCCACTTCAAGGTATTTTGAAGCTGTAGTCTGTGCTCTGTCCCAGTGTCCAAGTTACAGTCGTTTTGCACAGGGAGGCATTTTCTTGCCTAAAACAGCTTTTCCTGGCAAACAGCTTGGTTTATGTAATATTTTTGTCTAGTTCAAGGGAAACTATGACATTATTCCACCAAACTGGAGAGAAAATGATTCAAGCCAGACATGACTGCATTATTTTCTTCTACCAGTCAGGCAGTTACTGAGAACTTGAAGATTGTCCAAAAGCTTCACATGTGGGCTCATCCTGCCAGTGATAGGCCTTGAGAGGATGCCCTCTCTCTCTTCCCTTATCTGGAGTAAGAGAATAGTGGTGGTTGATCAGGAAACTGGTGCCTTCTGGTACCTGCCTTGTTCTTGTAGTAACTGATGCTCTTCCAGGTTGAGGCAGTCAATGATATGGTCGAGGGAAACTTCTTTTTCAAAGAAACCCAAGCTTTGATGCAAATCACCTGTATAACTATACAGTTTGTGAGTCCATTCTGCCTAGTTGTATCAACATGAGAAATAAGCATTCTTGATGAGAAGAAAAATCAGTCTTGATGGTACATCTCTCTCTTTCCCCTTTAAAACTTCATATAAAGGTGCTGAAGATTGGGTAGAATTTTCTAACTTCAGACACATTGCTGCCTTTAGTCCTAAAACCATTTTTAATGTTTAAATGTGTGTTTCCTGAGTTATTGCCAGTTGTTTTTTCCTTTAGTTATAGGTTTCTTTTACCTTTGTTCTCTAGTTTGTACTTTGCCCAGAGTTGGGGGAAAAAAAATCCTATGTTGGGTTATGTGGGTGAAGAGAGTTTCTGTTCCTCTTTCTGTACCTTGTGCCTTGTTGTGGCCTTTTCTTGTGGTTTCCTTAGATTTCGATCTACAAGATATAATGATGCTTTATTTTCTTGGGAAATCTTTGCATTTTAATTAATCAGCTAGATCTTTCAGAAGTACATCCCTTACATCTCTCCGTTGCTATAAATGTTTATGGATTCATATGTTGATTTCTTGATCCTCTTCTGCTAACTTAATTCCTTCCAGTTTTAATCTTTAAAAGGCTGGAAGCTGGAATAAGGTATGAAGTATGGTACTAAACCCTTTGTTGTTTTGTGAGCCTATAGCAATCTTGGCCAAAGAAAAGAATATTTTGTTATCACGAGTTCTTACCCATTAATCTTGCCTCCAGTGTTCATGGGCCACAAAGCTTTATCAACCAGCTTCTTGGGTTTCAGCCCATTGTAAAGGCATATTAAATGCTTGTTATATGGTGACTCCTGCAAACTTGGTGAATACAGATTAGATTGCCTTTCAAGTTTTATTAGCGTTTCTGTGTTGTTGACAGCTGCAGCAAAGCAATGGAGTGGGGACACAGAGACTTACATGTGAGAGTAGTTTCTTATCCTGCCAAAAACTCCTGCCCTGCTGCTTTTTTTCTGGAAAAGTAACTGGGAGTTTAGTGGAGCAGAGACTTAAGGTCTGTTTGCGCAACTCACGTGAGTGTTGTAACCCAGTGAGCTACTTCCTGGCTCTTTGTCGTGGTTTAAGTCCAGTCAGCCACGCAGTCTCTCTCTCACTCCTCCCCTCTTCCTTTTCCCCCCTGCTCCCAGAGGGATGGGTGGGGAGAATTGAAAGAATGTAATTTCCACGGGTTGAGATAAGAACAGTCCAGTAACTAAGGTATAACACAAACCACTGCTGCTGCCACCAATAATAATAATG
>WYDI02040780.1:0-12446 GCA_009867235.2 Psittacus erithacus
GATTTTGCCAGGCACAGAGGTGAGACTGACTGCTCTGTAGTTCCCTGGGTCATCCATTTTCCCCTTCTTGAAAATGGAAGCTATATTTCCCTTTTTCCAGTCATCGGGAACTTCACCTGACTGCCATGATTTTTCAAATATGATGGACAGTGGTTTAGTAACTTCATTCACCAGCTCCTTCAGGACCCACATATGGATTTCATTAGGTCCCATGGACTTGTGTATGTTCAGGTTTTTGTTCTCAGACCAGATGCTCTCCTATAGTGGGCCTAGAGTCTTCATTCTCACAGTCCCTATGTCTGCCTTCCAGGACTTGGATGTTGTGGTCAGAGCACTTGCCAGTGAAAACCGAGGCAAAGAAGTCGTTGAGAACCTCAGTCTTCTCCAAATCCAGGGTAGCCATTTCTCCTCATAGCTCCTGGAGGGGGCCCACGTTGTTCCTAGTCTATCTTTGATTTGCTACGTACCTATAGAATCCCTTCCTGTTACAGAATCCCTTCCTGTTATCTTTAATGTGGAATAAATCACCTGAAGTCTGAAAACAGCCAAGCTAAGGATTTACCATGAGCAAGAGTTGACGCTGATGAAAGCTTTTCTGCTGGAAGGGTGGAGGCTAGTAAAGAATTGTCTGAACTGATTGTCAGAGTATGCTGAACTGAAGAAGAGTGAGAGTGGTAAACTGTAATGTATTGGACCAAACTGACCTGCTTTTATCCATATCCATAATTCTTGTGACTAGTGACTGTTAATGTAAATATCCTTCCACATGGTAAGAATGTGTTATTACTGGTATTTTCCAGTCCTCTTTGTCTATTTGGTCAGTTTATTCAGCTCCTTGTTTCAACTTTTCTCTCCCAGTATCCCTCTGCTGTCCTGGCTATTCAGATGCTATTCAGTGAATTACAGCTGGGTTGGAAGTTTTAGAAGCTTACAGATGCTATGAAATGCCAACATGTGAGGCCTTCTTATTGGGAATGTTGCGTTTTCTGTAAACTAAATATAAACTCTCATTCTTGGTAATGATTTGGGTTTTTTATTTGGTTGGTTGTGGGAGTTTTTTGTGGTCTTGTTAGGTACCTGTTTCTTTTTTTCATGGAAATATAGATGCAAGATATCTAGAAGGGTGCAAGAAGATAATGTTGGGAAAAGATATTTAATCGTAGGTTTGTTACGCAACATTTGAGGCACAGGGGTAACAGAACAGTAAGAGCAGCTATACCAAAACTGATGTTTAGATCTTGTGTATTTTTTTACACCTAGGCAGTTTCAGTTCCGTGCTTGTGCCATTAGGTGTGTGGTGCCATTAATCTTATGTAATCTCAGTAGTTCAGGAGAACTCTGGAAAATGAATTATTTTTTTTCTTTCATGAAGGGTAAATATCTGTGTTGTTTTGGACGGTATACCAGTGTATGCCTGGGGCTTACATGGACTATATATATTGGTTTAAGACTGGTCACAGAATGAAGTACAGTTAGTGCTGTGCTCAGCTGTAGTGGGAATTTGAAGGAAGATTTATTGTATGCAGTTTTAGAGCCTGAAGTACTTTGCTAAAGACTTGAGAAAGATGATGGGAGCTGGAATGCAAATAGATGAGTTTCTGGCTCCCAACACACAGGTCTTTTGGAATGCTAGTACCTTAATAGAATTAACAATGAATTTATTAGTTGTATTGCGTGTAAAGCCTTTTGTAACAAAGATCCTTCTCTTTTATTTTTAGTACATTTTTGGGGAGTTCAGCCCTGATGAATTTAATCAGTTCTTTGTGACTCCTCGATGCTCTGTTGAGGTAAGATCTACTTTAACCTTCTTCTATAAATTAACACTTTAAAGCTCCAGCTCTTTGTGTGTATTTGAGCTAGAGCACTACAAGTACTTCTTTTCATTCTTTTAGCTTGCAAATTAACAAACTGAAGATGCTGAATAGGAGTCTGCTTCCTATGTATGTAGATGTTAAGTAATTTTTTCAGAAATAAGAAATTAATTATTCCACCTTCTGCTTGTCAGCTTGCTGAGCTGAAATAGCTGACACTGTAGTGTAGGATGTGGAAAGTGAGTTGTACTGGTACCTCAGCTTTGAGTTGCATATAGAGAGAACTTTTTCAGTAGTGTTCTTGTTGTGAGTAAAGTGGGCTTCTAAGTCTTGTGAACCTTTGGAAGCGCAGAGATTCTTGGTATTTTTTAAAAGGTGGAGCACTGCTGACCATCAGAGCTATGCTTACAAGGAAGGCTGTGCATGAGATTTGAGAAATGGATCAATAATGAACTAATTACAGTGGCAGTGAGAGCCATAGAGTGGAAACACTTGTCTCTGTGTGTTTGAGTTCATAACATACTACAGACAGTATTGTAGAATTTTATCTATAGTTCTTGGTAGAGAATAACAGAACCATTTTCCTTTGTTAGGGAAGAATACTATGCCATTGTCCTAATCTCCAGACTTGGAAAATAATTTTTTCCTAGGTCAAGTTCTATGTTTTTGTTCCAAACATTTCAGTCATGCTTCTGTCCTCCCCCTCTCAACATAAAGGAAGTGAACACTTCCCACTGCACAAGGGGAAATCTTTTTGTCACATTTCATAAATCTGACAACCATTGTCGATGTGACTTAGTTTTCTGTAACTTAATTTCAAGTATAATTACTGTAGTATACCACTGAACAATACAGGTGCATGAAGGGAATGGAGTGGGAAAGTTCAGGAAGAAAAATACAGCTTCTGCTTGGCTTTAGGGAAGTAGGGATAGCTTTGTATCTTCTCTGGTAGGTGTGAAGTAAAGTTGGTTAGATCTTCAGGTAATAAATGGTTCTTCTGCCTATATTGCTGTTTTCCCACTTTTAAATACAGTAGCAGCAGTGTGACATTTGTATTCTATTTCATGTCACCTCAAGTGTCCTATGTCAGCTATGCTGATGCTTACCTTGTGAAAGATGAAAATGTCATACTTAGACTTCTATAAAGTTATTCTCATAAAGCATGTTGAGGAAACACAAACCTACAGCATTACAACCAGTCTTACTTCGTTTTGCAGCTGTCTCAAGTGTACCACTTACTGGTTAGCTATCAAAATAAAAAACTGTGTTGAACAGTGTTCCTTAAGTTTGTCCTTGATCTGGTTCAGTTCAAAGTTTTAATTATCTGGATGATGAAATAAAAATTATGCTTATTAGTTTTGCACTTCGCAGGTATCTCAGAGAAAACTAGTCTGAAAAAAATAGGGTGAAATTCAAGAAGGGCAAGACTGAGATTATAATGCTACAGTGGTGTTTGACGTACATTCTGCTTGGTACAGTGCCAGTTCTGGGATTCTTAAGCATTTATGGATGCTGGTGTCCCTCTGAAATCCTTTACCTTTAGTGTGAAGGGTGGACTGAGGCAAGGGACTAGTTGAAGCTAAAAGCTGCCTAGAATGTCTCTTCATACGTGGCATTCTTAATGCGTGTTATATCAGATACCTCCTGCCTGATTTGACTCAGATGACCTAGTTGTACAAAACAGGTCAACTCAGAAATCTCTGCTTCGCAAAGGTGCTGTTGATTAACCAGGTACATGAGGGACGAGTAAGGTTTTTGTTCCTTAAACTGGGTGTTTTTCTTAAGCCTTTGGAATTGGAAGAAAACCAAGAATTGCGAGTCTTATCATAGAAAGTCTTCAGCCAGCAGTTTGAGTACCTTTTTTAGCTCTATCTATAACATTATATTGAATGTGTTTAATATTAATACTGATAATAGGTTCTTAACAGCTTAGAGCCTGTTTCTGACCCACTGATTCTCATTTTTTGACCTGGAAAGTTCATGTATTAAGATGTATTATGGTTCATAAAATGGTTTTACAGTATTTGTTCTTTTTATGCACCTTTTAATAATGGAATTTTAGTAATATTTTTCTCGGCACTTGCAACGCGCTGCTGTCTGCAGTGCTTTAGGAAGACAGTATGTAAGTATCTGTAGCTTTAGAGAACTGAAGACTTCAGTGGAGAAGCCTTTAATGTTTATTACACCATTGCAATGAATATTTAGAATAGCATCATAAAACTTCACTATACTGTATGTTTTCTCTCCCACTGTAGAAACAGTAGTAGTAGATGTAGTTCAGATGTAGAACAGATGTAGTTCATCTGTTACCCACGGAGCTGCTGCACTGCAGTGTAGCAGTGGCTCCCAATTCATGCAGGCGCAGAAGGCTTTCAGCTGCTGGGGAGTTCGAGGGCCAGGAAGGGGGCATTAAAAATTACCCACCTGTGGTCACACAACAGGAGGGATTCTATCGACCACTGAGACTGTAAGATGATGCCAGTGTTTTATACTAGACATATTTACAGTCCAGGTAGAAGCTGTATGCTGTGGTTGTGTTATGCTTAGGCTGATGATCAAAAAATTTTGTTAAATGTGGTTAAGAAACACCTTAGCTGAAGCATTTCAAGGGCAATACTATAACTAAACCAAGTGGAGGGTTGAAGGATTTAGGTGCGGCCATTGTCTGTGCAAAACTTCGGTTCATCCTTTCACAGATCATTTGTTCAACCTGAGTTTCTGTCTAAATAGAGGGTGTGTTCCTTTGAAATCATGGTGAGTTACTGTTGGTAAAGGAAGATCCTGGTGCTGTGAGGTAAATTGTTTGAGAAGTTGATCAGCCTATGGTGTGTAACCACGATAATCCTTATCTTTTAGTAATTGTGGTAATCTGCAAGGACACTTGAAGCTACAGTCTGGGATTTGATAAATATAGAAGCATGAGTTCAAGACATACTCTCAGAAAATCAGACCTTACCAATGATGTTATTTAAGGATTCAGATGCTTCAAATGAAGCTGGTATCAAATGTTAACAGAGTTGCTTTGTCTTTCTTTTTTATACAGCTCCCCCCATACAATGAAACAGTTTCATGTGGTATTAATTCTGTGGGTAAGTTTTGTGATGGTAAGAAGTCAATATCCTTTTTTTTTATTTTTTTTTTTTTATTTAAACTTCAAGGTTTTGACACTTCTGTTACATTTACTGCAGCTTCTCTTTAATCTTTAGAACTCATTCAGCAGGTATATATGCATATATTTGGTAGGTGGGTTTTTTAAAATACTTTTATGGGATGAGATCTGTGAGGTATTTGAAAATAGTGCATTGAACATCAGCTAGGTAGGGTGGACATGCTTACTTACTGATTGTGCTCCCGCACAATCTTAGTGCCTTGCTGGAATACTGGGATGTAGCTGTAGGAATGCAGGGAGCTGAAACAAGTAACTAGTGTGGCGTTTAGTATGAGTGTTTTCTGGCAGTTGCAAGCTGAAGAGAGCTCTGCAAGCGGTGCTCAGTGTTCCCTTCGATTCTTGTTTTTGTCTGGCTCAGCCTTTTTTCTGGAAAATCCTTCCTCCCCCCATTTTTGGTGAAAGTACAACTCCTGCACATACTTCATAGCTATATAAAGTTGACAATTAAGTAAGAGTTGCCGTAGGATCATCATTCCACATAGTTTAAACCAAACATTGACAGTATTTTAAGCAGCAGGTAAATTAGTGTTTTTTCTTTTTTTCCTTGAACCAGGGTAGAGCAAGGAAGCTGAGACTTACCCAGATATAAATGAGTGATAAAAATGACATCCAGATCTCCTTCAAAATAATGCAAGTGTCTGACTGGACGTTTCTCAGAAGTACTTAAGAGGACTCAAATGCACATAGCAATGTTTAAGAACATCCGATCATTATGCTTAGTGACTTTGGCCAGGTAAATAAGATAGCCAGTCATAAAGAAGGGCATCAGGGCCCATTTGAAAGCAAATACACAACATCTCTGAAAATTGAGGAGCTTTATTTAGTACAAGACCAGGTTTAGGACCCTGAGTAGTTTTAATTAGGAGTTTGAGAAGTTCATTAAAAGGACCATATGGTGTGAGTTGTCTGTTGTTGATGGCAGGGGCGTCCCGTCATATATTGCTTTGTCTAACTATGGATTTCAGTTCCGTACTTTAAGACTAAGATTTTAATGTTCACTAGTCGTACAGAAAGCTGGTTTGTACAAATGTTTTTCAGATCATTCCTAGACCCTGAGATTAGGTAATGATGGCAAATTAGGTTTTGCCTGAAAAATGCCTTTAACAAGCTTGCACTGTATTGTGCATGAATATTATCACTGTGATGGCTGCATAAGAAGCTGCAGAAACTAAAATGGAATGCTATGTCTATGCAGAATATTTATAATTACAATAAGGTGGTATACACTGACCATGTTGTCACTCCGCATATAACTTTTTTTCTATACTTATCTTCAGTATTAAACTTCATTATGGAATTAGAAGATCTTTTAATACTTACTAGAAATAATCATATCACAGGTGAAACTCTAATATGCAGAACTCTGTTCAGACTAATTAGTGTATGTATTCGCAGCTTTTGCTATAATGCACAGACCTGTCCTTGGAGCATCTGTTGATACTTGTTTCAATATGTGTGTCATGTTGTTCGTGACAGATACATCTGTTTCAGTCCATTCTGGAACAGCCCTGCGAATCAGCACTGTGAACTAGATTGAAACAAAGATGCCCAGAAGCAAAGTTGAAAGTCAAAACAAATAGAAAAAAATTACCTGTTATTTTCTTTAAATGAACCTGACACAATCTTTTGACAAATGGGCTTCTGCCAGTCTTTCTATAGGCTAGCTATACAGTAGGTATTGATATTTATTATTCTAATCCTGCTGTAAGGTGTGAAGTTTAATTCCTAATTTGTATGTTAAATGCTAGAATGTCAGTTTTGCTCTTGGCAAGATTTTAGCCTACAAATGTTCATGTTGTACTTCCAGCTAAATTACAAGTGTGCCATAATTGAGAGGGATGTGTTCTGTTTTCTGCTCCTCACTTGTCCTGAGTTGGCTTTTGTGGTTGTCTAGTGTACAGAACACTGTAAAATTCACTAATACCAGGAAAAAAATACTCAATTGAATTAATTTTTTTTGCTGTCTTAGCTTTCAGTACTACAAGCACTGGAAGCATGCTGGAGAGGAGCACAGAAGTGAACTCTTGACTTTTGGCTGTGGTAGACTTCACTCACCCATGAAGGGAAACCACATTCTCTGTTTCACAGCAATTATTATTATTATTTTAACTGGGATTTTTGAAAAGAAGCGCAAATCCCAGATTATTTTGAACTGGTAGGGGTTTGAAGTGTGCCCAATAATTCATTCTTATCATAGCTAGAGGAATATTAGGTATTTCCAGTTGTCACTTTTGCTTTGTACTGTTGTAATGAAGGATAGAGAACTAGCTCTTGATTCATGCTTGAACTAACAGCTTGCTCTGTAAGTAGATGAACTAATGAGGAATAGTTTTATTGTATACTTGTGTTCTGTATCCCTTAAAACTCCATGTCCTGCATTTGCAAGCAGATGGCGCTGTGGCTGGTTTTGAGCTGTGTGCATCCTGACAGGACGGGCAGTGTACAGTGCAGATAGCCCGTTTAGTGCTGCTGCTGACCAGTTAGGTGATGCCTGAGATCTCACAGCCCTTCCCTCTTATGTGCATGTCAGGCAGCAGCTTCTCACCTCTTTGCCTTTAAGCTGCTGATTTTTATTAAAGGAAACTTAAGCCCTCTTTTCTGGTTGGTGATAGCTAGTCTGTGATTGCAGAAGTACTTGCTGAATGGTGGATTGACAGGCATGGTGTTATATGATGATTTGTGACAAGTGTATTATAGATGTGAAGCAAATTTGAAATTCAGACTTTTGTTAATATGATTTGGAGAAATCCGATGGGTATGGAGAGGTTTCCTTCATCTTTTTGTTTGTTTCCTTCAGCCTGGCTGGCAGCAGGATTGGAATTGATACATGAAGTGTGTTTACTTCTGAGTTTCATAGATCAAAGCAGAAAAGCAATTAACATCTGTATTATATATCTTTGTTCATTAATTGGTAATATGTTGGTATTGCATGGGTAAGTCAGACCTCAGCACACGCGGAGTGTTTGTTAAATATGTACCTTGTAGATTGTTTGTTCTTACTTTTTTTTCTTCCAATGTATTTTTTAAAGCTGTAATTTTCATCAGACTTTTCTAGAAAGCATTTGGAGAGATTCAGGACAGTTACATTGACTGTTATCTATCAAAACGTTCTGCACTATCCTCTGTGCTCCCATAGAATTATTTCTTTAGGTGTCCGAGCAACCTTTTTTCCCCCCCCAGGAACTGTTGGTTGCGTGTTGTTGCTTTAAAAAAAAATATAAAAAAAGGAAACAAACCCCAAATCAAAAGCACTCATTTTTAGCGTCTTTCTTTCACTTGAAAGTATGCATTTGCTGATGTGTCTTACTTAATGCAAGTTGCGCAAAATCCTTAAAGTTTAGTGGTGTATCTGCTTGTACTCCTTTGGAAATAGTATCTCGTGTTGTTTGGTTCTCTAGTAACAGTCTTAAAAATCTGAAATGTGTTTTATAGCTCCCCCATTTGAGGAAACAGAAAATACTAAAAATAATGTCTTGGAGACAGTAACATACATATCCTAGAAAGAACTACAGAACTTTTAAGTACTAAAACATGAGTTTACTTTTAACATTCTGAGGCTCAGTTTCATCAATTTTATCTCTTTATTTGATAGTTAATAGCTGTAACTGAAGTATTCAGGGTTGCTAGTTCCCACACGTGCATTACGAAACTAAGTTCCATGACATTGCAGTACGTAGTGAGTGACAATATTTTGTGGTACTGCAGCCTGCCAGGAGAATATTTCTTAGCCTTTCTATAAAGAGCATGTCAAAATTCCAACATAGGTAAATAAAAAATCCCAACAGAAATCAAAACCAAACATGTTCATAAATTTTTCAGTACTGCTTGTCTGTACAAGTTGAATGCTGACATCATGATGCTGAAATCTGTTACGTATTTTGTCATAAAATTGTCGTATATGTCATATCTTGTATAGTAATAAATTCAACTGTGATAAAATTAAGTTAGTGATGAGCCTAGAGTTTCAAAAGATGTAATTGCCTTGTTTCCATACAATTAGCAAAAACTTTTTCAGTTGTTAAGGGTTATGATCACTCTTTACACACCAGGAAAACCAGACAACTCCCCCCCCACCAAACTACACGTGGAAATTATTTTTAAAAGTTAAACAGGTAAAGACTGGCTTTAGAAGAAGTGGGAAGTTATAATATCGCACCGTGTTTTATATGTAGTTATCCAGTAATTAAATTAATACAGGCCATTTCTAAAGTCATTTGACTTTAAGAGTTTTTCTTAATATGTGAATTTAATAGATGTTAGTTATTTGCAGGAACTGTGCAGTGGTTTGGGGAATTGCATACCCTGTTTAGGAAAATCTGAATCATACTCTGTTTTCTTTAACAAAATGATGTTTTGACATAGTCTTCAGGATTGAGATGAAGAATAAGAATTGTTTTAATTTGAGGGAATGTAGTTTGTTTTTTGAGAAGTAGGAAAATATGGGGTTGTTTTCTTGATTTTATAACTTTTTGATTAGATGCCATTCACTAACTCAGGTTTCCTTTCTCTTGTCCAGGGGAAGAGTACCAGAGAATTGAATTTGGTGTTAATGAAGTGATTGAGACACAGTCATCTGTACTAAATAACACAGACTACAGTATTTCAAGTACTTTGAATCCTCAGGCTCCAGAATTCATTCTTAGTTGTGCCCCTGCTCAGAAACCCCCTGATGATACTCTCAGTGAAACAAACTACAACTCCATTGACTGCCAGTTCACTGATCCAAGCCTTGCTTTGGACAGCGGTTCTAATGCTGAGAACGATGGCTTGCCTGGAGGCCTTGGACAAAGGGAGCGTAAAAAGAAGAAAAAAAGACCCCCTGGATACTACAGCTACCTGGAAGATGTCAGTGATGGCATTGCTCCCACAGAAGCTCTTGTAAATGGCCATGCAAATTCCTCGGGACTAAACAGTATAAACACAGAGGATACAGAACTGACAGGAGACATAACTTCTCTGGCCACACCAAGGACTTGCAATAGCCCAGACAACTCTGTGGACTTCATTAATGAAACTGTCTCTGATGATTCTGTTTCTAGCGCACTAGAAAATACCAGGACTGCAGGGCAGCCTGAGGTATGCCATATTACTAATTCTGAACAGTTTTGCATCCCCTCAGAGACTGGCAGAGATAGCCCTTTAAGGACAGCTGTTGTACCGTCTTATGCTGGTACTGATACTACTGAAAATCTTGGCGTTGCTAATGGACAAACACTTGAATCCTCTGGTGAGGACACAGCTGCCAATGGGGTAGAATTGCACACTGTGGAAAGCACTGACTCAGACCAAGCTAAGCCTGAGGAAGCTTCACCTACTACTGAGGCAACAGTCCCGGCTGCAGGATCAGTCCATGTTAATCAGCCTGCAAAATCGTGGGCTAGTCTTTTTCACAATTCCAAGCCCTCTGCTTCCACATCTGTGGTCTATGTTGAGACTAAGTATGTCCCTCCTGCCACATCTACTCTGGTCCCTGAGAGACAGGTTGAAGTCAAAGAGGGACCTGTTCCAGTTTCAGAGGATCCTGTAGCCATAAAGATTGCAGGTATAGTTAACACACATGAGTGGATATTACGCTGGAAGGGTATTAACTCCCCTTGTAAACAGGAGCGTGCAGTGTCAATAGAGAAGATTCCTCAGTTAATGTTCTTAGATGTCAGTTCAAACACTGCACGAAAGATGTAATTTAAAGCTAATTTTGTGTTCCCAAGTAAACATCCCAATGAGACATTACTATATTGTTGTCCTGGATACCATAAAATTATTGCAACAGTGTCAAACTGTGATTAATTGATCTGTGATTTTAAATAGACTGGTGTATACTATGGAGCGTACATTAGAGGAGTTTGTTCTTATAATTGTGTGTTGTATTATCCAGTATTTGCAATCTTGTCATTAAATCATTAAAAGAAGGAAAGAGTATTAATGCATTTTTATGCCAGAGTACCTGAAATTCCTGGGTACTTAGCAGTAGCTTAAATGTAACATCTAAATAGGTCTTGCTTTGGAAATTCTAATTCAGGAAATAATTCCTTTTATTTATTAACACACTGTTGAGAGGTTTGTCAGTCAAATTTTGAAGAATTATCCTTAACCATTATGAGCAATATCATTTTATTAAGAAACAATGCTAGCTGTTTGTTCAAGAAAAAACATAAGGAACTGCCCAGAGGGTACATGAGTAAAGGCAATGCATGATACAAAGGCTTTGACCATTGGTCCTGTCGTATTTATGGCTCTAATGAGAAATGCTGGAATGTGCATGAGATCGTATTTTGCTGATTTAGTCAGAAAACTTGAGGAAAAATACCCAGTTGTTTGTATTTTGCATTTCCTTAACAACCGACTCATGGAACAAAAGCAAATATTTTGAATACGTGAAATAGTCTGCATGTGAAAAGGCTTGTGCAAAGTCCTGCTGTTCGTGCTACCAGCCAATGTACAAATGCAGTGGCCTTCCACGTGTGACAGCTTCAAGTTTTCTATTCAAACCAGAGGCTGACCTTGATATTTCTGTACAGAATACCCCGAAGTATATGCTTGCCTCTTTTTCTTCTCCTTACTCAGTAATGGTTTAATTACTTAAAATTGTCTGTTGAGAGGAAAGCTGTCAGAATAATGGATATTTCTGTGTATTTTTCACTTGGTCACAAATGCAGTTTGCTGTTAAAAAGAATATGTATAACCAGGTGATTATGGTTTGTATAAAACCGTACATGTGGAATATGCTGTACTTTTAAAATACTAAGCTGTCATTTTGTAATGTATTTTAACTTAAAACTATTTTGTGACAACTGTAAAGCTAGAATTGCTTGCTATAGAAGAAAAAGTTGGGTTTTTTTTAATGTTATCCAAATAGCTTCAGCTGTAAGTTGACTTTTCTAGAGTTCTACTGGATTTGTACTATTTTTTGCCACCAGGTGGGAGCAGAGCTTTTTGTTTCATCTCTAATGTATTAAAATAGTGATGTAGTTTTTAGACAGTTTTCTTTTGCACCTTTGCTATTAGCTAGTTGGTTTTGCAGAGGAATAATCTAAGCATAGATCCTTTTCAGTGAAGAATAAATCTTCTCATCGTTGCTGGTTTAGGTGGGAGTTATATTACTGTAATTCAGGTGCTACTAATCTTGGTCTAAAACAATCACTTTGAGATCTGAATGCCATTTAATAGGTGCTTTGCTCTGTGGAAAAAGGTGACTTTCTTCATGGTCTGTTCTTTTTCTAACATTCTCTGTTCTGTTTGGAAAGTAGGTGCATCAGTCCTTTGTTCATACACCCACACGCACAGATGTGCGTTTGCAATGTAAGTTTCAATTTATGATTCCCAGGCAGATATTTTGCTCTGTTCTGTACATACTTAATTTCTCCTGTACGTATTAAATCTCCCTAGGTTAATACCATTGTGTAGGGATCTGTGGCAATCCTGTATGTGTTTCATAGGTAGCTGCTGATTATTTTCCTTGTTTGATT
>WYDI02040781.1:0-16945 GCA_009867235.2 Psittacus erithacus
GCTCCATCCCTGGCGGTGTTCAAGGCCAGGTTGGACAGAGCCTTGGGTGACATGGTTTAGTGGGAGGTGTCCCTGGCCATGGCAGGGGGATTGGAACTAGATGATCTTGAGGTCTTTTCCAACCCTAACTATTCTACGAGTCTATGATTCTATATATATATATGTATAAATATATATATATTTATAAATATATATACAAGGAACACCTCAATGTTATTATTTCTTTTAGTCTGGAATTTCCATCAAAAGCCTGACAGATTGTGACATCGGTTGGTGCAGTTTTAATACCAAGTTAAACTTTCTTTTCTGGAAAGTAGCAAACCACATATTTTCAATCAAAGTAATCCAGCACGTGAATACAATTAAAATCCAACTCCAACCGATATCTCCCTCAAGTCAGAAGCTGAAATGCAATCAATACTGGTACACGAAAATCCCACTGGAGATACCAGCTGAAGATTAATTTTCTATCTGTTCAAACCTGGCCTTCACTTATTGAATTACATTGTCACCTACCGCTGACAGTCCGCAAAATAACTCACTCACTTCTCTGCAATGAATTGTCAGACCATTTTCTCCCTCCCAAGTGAGGCAAATAGAATCAATTTCTCTCTTCAGCTCACATTTTTTGCCATTTTAACACATTTTGTTTTAAAATAAATAAAATACTTCTTTCAGGTGTCTATCATTCACCATCAGAATAAAGGGAAATTGATACAGCAGCTAAACTTCAGGTAAAGTGGGTTCTTCTGTAGCTTTTCTTTGCCATCTTGGCTAAATCACTTTTGGCATGATCTAAATAAACTGGAGGTTGCTTTCTGGTTTTTGTAAGCCAAATACATGGCAGAAATAATGCAACTTGTCTCTCAAGAGCTTTGTAAACAAATTAATATATCCACACGAGGTAAGTGGAAACTTTCTACCAATAACTATCATTGAAAGATGTGTAAAGAGAAGGAAACAGCCATTAACATGAAATAAAACAAGGTCATTTCAAGAATCTCTGTCATAGTTTAGCTGCCCATTTCACTGCACCCAAACATATCCCAATTCCTTTCCACACCATTCACTTATTTTTCACCATCACAGCCATGGGAAGGTGAGTGGATTTTGTACCTCTACCAGTAAATATTCAGTTAACTGAAAAGCACTGGTTACTGTAGAAATGGGAAATATTTTTTCCACAAATATAGAACTTATTGGGCTTTGCTTATTTCAAATGTTGAAAACTGGAGATTAGAAACAAAACATTAAGTAAAAAAATACCATAATGAAACACACAAAACCCATGACCAAACTGAAACAATCTTCAGTGGTTTTCTGAAGCTAGACTCTCTGCAGGAACAATGTAGAAGTCACTCAAAGCATCAGAATAGGTTTAGCATCAGGACAAAAGAATAAAAGGAAGATTTCTTTTAATTCCTGAACCGATACCCAGCAAGAAGCAATGGCATCTGCCTAATTTCATGCCTATGTAAAATGGAAAGGAATTGGTTGCTAGTATTCTCCATTGCCCTAATACCTAAGGACTGTGTTTTGCATGAAACCATGTTGTCCCTATCAATGCTGTTTTAGAGAATGACGATGGAGTCTCACTGCCTATGGTTCTTTTAGCATAGTACAGATCTACTCTGTACAAACAAACACTATTGTGTACAAAATAAGCATAGAATTTTTCCTACACTCAGTTCCTTATTCAAAATCAGTGTTGTTGTTTTGTTAGGGTTTTTCCTTCCCTGAGGAAAGTAATACAGTAGAACTACATACACAGCCTCTCCAACACTGCTTGTGGCCTCATTAAAAGGTTACAGCTGGACCCGACAGCAAGAGTCAAATGAGATGTTGCTTGAAGCAGACAGCTCAGCAATACACCTGCAGCAAGCAAAAGATGAAACAGCTCTTCTAAGGACAAGATAGAGGGAAGTTAATTTTGAAGAGGCAGCTAAAATGCATTCCTAATAGCCATAGCACTTTCACAGCATTTTAGATAATGTCATGAGAGCACTGCCTTCTGACACCTTCTTTTATTTCCTTTTCGATAGATGTGATTTTCCAGCTGTGGGAAAACTGCCAAATGCTTTTAGATGGTTGTGACAGAACTGCAAACAGTTTACTTCCTTTTTGTTTGTGTGTCAGCGGGGGACTGTGGTCTTCATTCAGGTACGCTAAGATTTTAAGTAAAATGACATTCTTCTATCTACTCTTAGGGACAAAACTTGACCAAAAGTGTTATAAATAAAATAAGAAAACAGTTGGCTCAGAACTTAAATATTCTTACTTTTCCTGTGAGACAACAGAGAGGTGTCAAACATAAGAATATATACACATATTTGCATCTATAAACATAAGAATACATATATATTTTATATATATATAGGGTCTGGGTAATTTTTTGTTGATAATCACTTCTACACACCTACTTAAGGGCTTGCCCTTCCCTGCTGTATACACAACTATATCATTTTTATAGATGGTTCAAAACCCTCTGTATGCATTCATTTATCTGACCTTCATGGTTCAAGGCTGCTGATCAGAACTTTTAGATACCCACAGAATTATTATATATATCCTAAACATAACAGTGTCTACTATTGCTTTGTATCCCAAGCTATTAAAAAAATTCACTGCATCATGAGCTTGGTTTCATGAATAAATGAATCCTTGATGTAATTAATTTCTTATGGAAGGACTTGGAAGTCTGAGGACTAGAGAAGGGAGCCAGCATATGGCTGGTCAAGTATTAAAGAAGGAATTCTGTGACTAGCAGTCCAAATGGGGCAGAACATGGCAATATATCATACTAAAAATTCAAATAGGCTTAACTAATAATTTTCCAGAGGACCTGCTCAGATTTACCCTTTTAAACTGAATGTAAGAATTCAAATTCCTACTAGACAAAATGGAACTTGTTCCACTTTCTAAGCCAAGACATTCCTCCATCTCCTTGATATTTACCTGAAAACTAGAATTATAAATTGCCTGAGACACTCTTTTCCTGCAGCTAATGCCCGCTGAGTACAGAGAGATCACCTACTTGTAAGCACAGGTCTGAGGCAATCAAGCCACAATACACGTGTCTGATTTGAAGAGGAAAAGACTCTATTCTGTAAGTGTCCCAACAAGGTAGGGTTAAGGAGGTTAGATCAGATGGCAGGATGAAGGCCTGAAAATCTGGTTACCTAAGCATATTAGCAATTAAAGTGATATATTTTAGAGACCTGTTAAATCAGCGTGTCTTTCCAAAAACTGACATGATATTTTAGTGAGATAGAATTATATTTGTTGAAATCTTGATTTCTTCTTCAATAAGAAAAGAACTTGAAGGTTTATTCTTTTCTCATTAGTACAGATTACAGCTAACCTTCAAAGCAAAGCTGTGTAAAGTCTGCTGCTGTAACATCAGTACGCAAAAATCCATTTCTGTCCTCTGCCGCTTTCTCTTTAATTGCAATGTCAGGTAAAATATAATATGCATTTTAAATATTTAAGCACATAAACCATATTTACCTTCCTAAAGGTACTGTGACATTTTCCAATTCCCACGTCATCAGCAAGTTCTCCTAACCTCCTCAATGTTTCAAGGATGATGGAGAGCTGCCTTACAATAACATCAGCATCCTTAGACCCATCCCATCTGATCCCATTAACTTGCTTATGTCTGATTAGCTTCAGTTACTCCTAGATCTACCTCTCCATTACTGAAGATTCAGGCGACATCGGCATATTGCTCCTGGGTTGCTTCCTATTCATGTTACAAAGGAGTTACAATGTATAACTCCACCCGAGCCTCCCAGCTTGGCCTCTTCTGTACAGGGTGATGGCCTTAGGAAACTCAGGGGTTCAGGTCCAGAGTGTTCACTAAAAGTGACTTTCCTACCTGCTCTTATCATGTTTGGCACAGAGCTGCTTTCTTCAGCACTGACTTCAGCAGCAGCTTCACTGGATAGGATAGTATCATTAGCCGGCACTAGGAATACAGGGTCATAACAGAATAATAGCACATTTTACTCTAACTGATTCAAATGTTATGAGAAGTTCAAGAAAGCCCAGATAATAATAAAAAACCAACCAACCAACCAAAAAAAAAAATCCCTTTAAAATTTATAGCCTCTTTTCAATAATTGATCATTCAAATCCCACTAAAGTACTCAAAGTTGTGTAATAAAACGAAATAAAAATATCCATTGTTGACAAAAGTCCCATGCAATACTTGGTCGTCTGCAATTTCTAGCCCAAAATGCACTCTACATAATTTAGATTTTTTTATACATTACCCAATTAAATTTCAAATTTGGAACTGTTCTACCCTTGTTGGAATGACTCACACTGCCTACTTCTTCCCACCCCAACATCTGATTAAAGATCATACCCCTGGAGAACAAGAACTATTAAATCATCTTAATGCTTCATTGAGAATTACTTATAATACCAATTGAATGTGAATGTGAACATTTAATTAGTTTGATGTTTTTTCATCTGATGCAGTTGTCTTTGCCATGCTTTGCTAAGCCATCAACTGATTCTGTTTCACCGTGCATTTTTACCTTCTGTCATATTGCTTAGGTCCAGATTTTGTACATCCTGCAGCATACTGATTGGTTATTGCTCTTTGTTCTTAATTTGTTCCATCTTCTGTGTCAACAGCAACATTAATAACAGTAAAGCCCTGCTTTGAGAAGGAGGTTAGATTACATGACCTCCAGAAGCCCCTCTAATCTGTTTTTTTTCCTGTGATCCTCTGAGTTAACACTAATGGGTCTCAAAACACTATCCAAACATCACTCATTAATTCATGCTCACATAAATATAATGCAGCTTTTCACTAATTAAATGCCAGCTGTATCTAGGTAGATAAAATCAGTAGGTAATGTGAAGCCATTCACTGACCTGTGAGTTACATATGGACCATAGACTTTCCCTGCAGACTAAATACAGTCTAATAATTTAAGCAAATTGCCCTAGCACTATGCAAGACTATTTTTATGTATTTTAAAAACACCTGTATGGGGAAATCCTAACAATGCAATAAATTAGAAGAATGGTATTCACAGAGACTGGGGAAATTTTAGAAGGATAATCTGCCCAAGAAGCAAAAAAAGAATGAAGAAACAGATCAAACTGAAGCCAAGTTCAAAAGTTTTTAGGGTCTGGACAATGTGATTCCCTGCTGGATTAAAAGTTATTTGCAATGCACACCATAAAGAGAGCTGCAAGAGTAGCTTTAATGCACCTCTCACATACCAACACTAAGACCTCTGAAAAACTTTGAGTCAGAAAACAAAAGCACAGAAAGCCTTTCAACAGCCCTGTGGGCAAGAAATGTTTCTGAAGCTAACTCCCAGATTGCTTCCTCCTCAGCCCTACTCAAGACATGACCCAGGTGCAGAACTACAGTGTGAATGACCTTGCATAAAATGAGAAGCTTCAATTCTGAAGCTCTGCTGCTTTGCCATATTTATGCCAAGTACTGTAAACTAGAGATGTTATTGAAGAGAACTGCAGGAAAAGAACACTGGATACAGTAAGAAAGCTGGATATTTCACAGAATAGCCTTATCATCCACTTACAAACACCTACAAATGAAATGCTTTGGATTGGATATGGTTGTCTTATTCAGTCTATTTTTTTTTTCACCTACTCTCCAAAAAACAACAGGGGTAGAGCATGTTGACAATGAGCATGTGGAAAGGTCAGGAAAAGTGATCTGGCCTTTTGCAGGTTGCACTGGCCTGTTCAGAAATGCTCTTATTTGCAGATTCAGGGGCAGGAACAGGCGAAGAACTGCATTTCAATTTACCTGAACTATAGGAAACTTCCTGAAAATCCCCTAGCACTGCAATGAATAGGTTATTCACTGTCTGGAGATATATTTGGAATCATAAACCTTTTTAAAAGCATCTCTAGGAAAGCAAATATGGTATTATGTCTCCAAGTAAAACAGCATTTCATGTCATCTGAGGAAAGCAAAACTACATGTTAATCTCCCAATCAATTAATAATAATTATACAGACTTCCCAGAATGAGGATTCCAGCTTTGCCCCATACACAATCTGAACACCAAAGGCAATTATGTAATTATAATAATTACCTCTTATCTCGCTCATACTTATGATGAAGGGTTCATTTGATCATTTATTTCATCTGACATATGAGTAAGCAGTAGATCGGTAGAACCTCAGAAGATACATCTACCAGCACTTTATTTTTCTCTTTTTCAACTTCTTAAACTTGAAAACATGACTCAAAGATTTTGGTGATTTTAGCTATTTTGAGTCTACATGTTAAATCTTATTAAAAATACTGTAAGTGTTCCATTCCAGCAATCTTGATATGACTTGCAATTCTCAAAGCCTACTTCCATCTTCAATCAATCATGTGAAAAACATCAGGTTCTGTCATTCATTTTTGTTTGTACCACTTAAAAAATCTCAATGTGACCCACACATTTCCAAGTGACATGTCAAAACACCTATAAAAGATTGCTATCTGAAATTAGGCAACAAAGCCTTAAAATCATTACTTCAACTGCAATAAACTTTCTATAACAGGTTCAGCTTCTGGAGTTGCTTTTATTTACCAACAAATAATTATCCACTGCACTCACTGCAATTACTATCACTCATGCATTTAATATTAGTAGGAAATACCCTGAAAGAAGAATTTTTTCATTCAACTGATGAATCACTACCTTTAGGGCTGAATTCTGATCTTTGATGTAGCATAAACTTAGCCTTCATGGAGAGACTTCAAGCATTGCTCTTTTGTGCAAATTTGCCTTCAAGGTAGGATTCTCTGCATTAAGAACATCCTAATCTTTTTTAGGACACTGACAACTACAGTTGTCACTCTTGCCATTATTATTTCGTAACTCTGATTCACAGGTAGGAGATAGCTTTGGGGCAGTCATATATTTCATTATCATGCATTTTTCATTGCAGGTTCAAATGTATACTCATTTGGGAGAAGAGAAGACTTACACAAAGTTGAACAAAGGGATATAAACCTGATGTCGAGTTTTTAAATCAGAACATTAAAAAAATAATAATATAATAATGAAAAACAAACAAACAAACAAACAAAAACACCTAAGAACCCCTGCTTCCTATGGCAATAGATCATCATAATTTCGATAGGAAGCTCAAATGAATGTTTTTTCTCCCGATGGGTTTTACTGAAACTTACCTAAAATGCATTGAAATGGAAAAACTTAACACATTTCCCAGTGATGCCTGGGTAAAAGGCACACATTCCTCAGTGAACAATGCAAAAAGTCTGGATACTAAAGTAGACAATGTCAATCATGCCCTCACTATCAGTTCCAACGCTCATTTTCAAAATTGTCTAGTAGAAATGATAACACTGGATTCCAGACATGACAGAGGAAAGTGCTCAGCAAAAATCCAGGAGTATGCATTTCCTTAAAAGATCTGGAAGTTAAGGTACTATGAAATTACTAGAAATAAATCCTTTTGTATAAAAAAAATGAATAACAGATGTCAGACCAAAGAACATAAAAATATGGTTTTCCTACTTAGCCCTCCTCCCCATACACTACAGATAAGACCCTGTGTGCTATCTTATAACAAGATTTTTGTACCTCTCCACTACAGTAAGAAGTGTACATTTTAATCACAAGCATTATTTTTGTTATACACTACAGTGCAAAAGATACAACTCCCCAAAGTGTAATTAACTTGTTACATAAAAGAGATAAAATATGGATCTACCTTTTCAGAGAAGTTTATTTTCAAACATTAATTCAAATGAAATTTTTCAACATATGTAGCATAGTAAGTATGTTCTATGATATCTAGGATACAAAAACTTTAAAGAGTAACATCTCTCAATATGTTGTATATTTGAGAAGCACAATACAGAGGCTTGGAATACTCTCAGGAATCAAAAAGTGCAAAATCCAGGAGATGTTTTTATTATGTTAGGACATCTATGGGAATATGTAAATTTTCCCACTCAATTTCATAAAATTTTAAATGTATTACAGACTTGGTTATTAATTTCAAGTACTAATGCCAGTAGCAAATTATATAGGTTAATGTTCAAGATATATTTTAGAAAAATTGAAATATATTTGAAAAATATGACATTAATTACAGAGTAGTAATTCATGTTCTAATGAAACTTTTCTAAGATTTTATAAATGTTCCCTATATGGGTGCATCAACAGTCCTACTCTGACAGTCTTTCAAAATGGTAGATATAATTTATACTAGCACAAATGTTCTTTCCCTCTTATATCTTAGGCCATTCTAAGAACAAACTACCTTGGCAAAATGTCACCCATGTCTATACCAAAAAAAGCTAGAATTTGTCATTTGCCTGTATGGCTAATAGCCATTACAGGGAAAAATTCAACTTATATGCCCAGAACTGTGATATGTTGAAACCCACCAGGAATTTTTTAAACTGTTTCTATTCACACCTAATGGATGAATCTTTTTTAGTTTTACAACAGATTTCAACTCGATGTAGATATAACTTTCTATCATTATTATTTGGGGAAACAAAACTCCCAACGACGACCAAAAAAAAAAAAAAAAAACACGAAAAAAAAAACCTTGACAGCTGCATTTACGCTGCAGTTTTAAACTCAGGGAGATAATGTTTTACATATGATTCCAAAATAATGAGGCATACTGAATTAAGAATATTATTAAATCCATGTGGCAGAGACAGCTTATCAGTTATAAAAGATTTCACCTTTCAAACTTTATAAAGTAATAAAAAAATATGGTTTTCATATTTAAAGCAGACATAGGCATGCTCCAGATTGCTTCCCACTAGTGGAACCCACACACTCTCATCACAGAATGAATTTACATTTTGTGCAGGTACCAACTCCCAAAGGGACTGATAATTCTAGAGCCTCCATGTCAATTCAGTAAAATAACATATAAAAGTGCTGCTATCACTTAATACCTGATCAATAACTGCACAAGAAGTACTGCTTTGTTAGTCATGACCGCAATTCAACACGGAGCTGGATGCAGACATTCTGTAATAAATCACTTGTGCTAACCAGGGACACAGCTCATGCCAGGACATGCAACTGGTTGGTTCCAATTAAAGCCTAATGAGTAAGACCTACAGAGGAGCTCCAATCCTCCAGTGAGGCATGGCTGATTTCATGTTAAAGAAACATTTGTTTCTTTATTTGTAATCATTAGCCTTTTCAGTTAATCACTGAAGAATTGCAATCTCCTTTTCCTTAGGCTGTAGTAACTTGTGCAGGAAAGAGTTTATAAAACCATGAGCCTAAAAAAGGTAGAAAAGGAGTAAGATGCAAAGAAGAGATGAGGGAAACATTAAGCAATGAATCAAGGAAGAATGAAAATTAATCCACTGAACAATTCGGTGCACAGTGCAGAGAATTACCTGAACATAAAGAAACAATAAAAATAGATTTACAGGGAATCTATAAAGAAGATGCGGAATCACTAGAAATAAAATGGAGGCCAGTATAAAAAAAAGAGGAAAACTGAACAGTGAAGTAAAGATGACCATAAACAGAGTGGGGTACAAAGGGCAAGAAGAGAAAACAGGCAAAGCAATACTGAAACTAATAGGAAAGGGCATCTTCATGTGGTGCCACTCAGTTGTCCAATAAAACCACCACAGCATTTGTCCAAATACAGCACAAGCAGTTGACAGCTGCAAATTAAAGTGCACAACCCAGGCTGCAATATTTCAAACTGAAAGGGTTCGGGAGGAAAAGGACAGTGAATGGAAACCTAGGAGACCTGCATTAAATTACAAGTTTGACCATTATCTTCCTATGAGATATGAAAAATGGGACTATAATGTCTCCCACTTTGTTGTGAGGATAAAACTCATTAATTACCATGAAGTGTTCACACATTACATGCAGCGCTGTGGGGAAATAAGCAAGTAGAATCTAATTGCTGTTGTAGGGTAAAGAGTACAAAAGGTATATTACTGATAGATGGTCTAAGGGCTTACAAACTGATTGTTTTATCTGGGAGACTGAGAAATCCAAATTCCAAAGAATGATCGGTCTTCACATTCCTTTTTTTTTTTTCTCAGTCCAAGCAAACACACTCATTAGATTCAAAAAGGCCCATCCAGACAGCAGATGAAAAATGAGGGAGAAGAATCTCCTGAATGCCGTACATAAACAGGGAGTAGGAAAACAAACTCCACTGCAGCGTATTAACATACACAGAAAAAATACACAGAATTTAAGTTAGAGGACTGTTCTTCTGGTAAAGCTATAATTTTAAAAGGGACACAAAAGCTGGCAGGCAGGACCTGTGAGATTCATTTCTTCTAATTCTTGAACATGCAAAATCTAAGATCTAAAAGGTCTGTCATAGGAACCTGGTCAACAGAGAGAAATGCATAGCTAGAAATGATGCAGCTGACCACAGGCACCTACCTCATGAAAAATTCAACAACTCTCTAGAGGTATCCACAGTGACTAGCTTAGATAACTGATTTTCATAAATAAATTTCTGTGGCTGATTATTCCTTTTTATACTGAAAGAGAATTATAGTATCATGTCCTTTGATTAAATGAAGGCTTACAGCATGGAAGAAGAGAAAACAATATGAAGAGACAGCAAAGAATGGGTATCAAAAGCAGTTTTACTACCCAGTGTTTCAGAGATGATTCTATTAAAGTATTTCTTTATTAAGAAAAAAGATACCACCTATGTCCTCTCAAGCTTTTTTCAAGCAGGAACAAGGGAGAAGAGTCTTTTGTGTTTGCATACATAGCTGAAAACCTGGATTCAGATTTTCCCCAAAAAATCAGTATCAAATCATTGACCAGTTTATCCTTGTGTCTTCTTTCAAGTTAGATTACTGATCACAGTGACAACACAAGCATAAATACTGCTACATTCACACTCTTGGTATTTTATCATCAGATATTTAACTAATTCTTACCACCTTAATGAGATGCAAATCATAGCCACAACTGTCTATTCCCAGCACAGTCCTACAATTAGAATACAAACTATTCTGGGATTTCTAATCTGCATTTATCTGATCAGCCTCAACTTTACTGATGAAGGGAAAAAAATCCTAAATTTTTATTTTTTTAAAGAAAAACTTCCATAGAAGTTTTAACAGGGAAACCTCAAGGCACATGGGAGAGACTTTTTTAGGAGATATATGGTTCCTGAAATATTGGGCTCTTTAAAGGGATCTAAATCTGCATGTATAAATTATGTCTCTAAAATAATTGTTTTCTATAACATAAATAAGATTTATTTTGCTTATGAAGAATTAATACTGATATTGCAGCTGAAGGACCATAACATTATTCACCTTTTTTAAAGAGCAAGAATCATATAGGTAGGAAAAGACCTTTAAGATCATTGAGACCACCCTGTAATCCAGCACCGCCATGTCCACCACTAAACTATGGTCTACATCTACACAGACTAGCCCTGATTCATAGGGAACTATTCTTAGCTCAACAATACAGATTATTACAAACTTCATTCCAAGAGTTCAAAAATACGTAAAAGAAATAAAATTGAAACAGAGATTCAAATAGGACACATGGTGGAGTAAACCATTTTGTTTCTTTTTGTTTGTTTGTTTGTTTTTGTGGGGGGATTTGGTGGTGCTTTGGGCTTCTCTAGGGATGTGGGAGAGGGGACTATCCAAAGAAAGCCAAAGAAAATGAGATTAACTCCGGAACAGTATTTCCTCTTCCACCTTGCCAAACAAATTTGGATTTAGGTTGTAGAAGCAGTCACCTCAAGACCTCTCCCAATACTATTTACTCATAACAGATAGAGCTGAGTCTTTTACTTCATGCCACTACATACCGTCACTTTATAGTACATTTAGAATAAAATTCCAACATTTAAGCTCTGTAATTCTGTTTCCAGAAATGATTAGCACCTGCAGTTTCAGTGAATTTGATGAGAAGAGACCAGTATCTTTCAAATTTAGGTTACTTTTAATGACTTTTATTTAAATCATGAAAACTTTAAAACTCAGAACTGCAGTCTTTGTTGCATCTGAATTCCAGTACTTGTGACTTTATATAAGCATATAAAATAGTTCTTTTTGACATGATCTATGTACCTTCTTTAATTGCCTTACAGCAGAAGCATCAATTATAATAGTGATGCCATAAATCTCTGAAGAATACTTGATTAAAAAGTGCAAATGAAGCATGCTGGCAATTCTGATTAATACATTTAACACATTTTTCTACGATTTTCTAAATTAAATCTATAATGAAGACAAGCAGTTGTATTATCTCAGGCAAAGGTGAGGGCAACTTGGCCTCTCCCCAGAAGATATTAAAATTTTAATAATTAAAACCAAACTGGAAACTTCAAACCACTTAAAGTAAGAGTTTTAGTAGAATCTGGAATTAAAATATCATACATTTAGTCTAAATCTTGGGAGTGGATTTTCAATTTCCCCAAGGCTTATTACAGTCATATGAGTGACAAAGTGCATGAAAATAGTTTGTCAGTAATATTTGATATTTGCTTCCTTCATGTAAAAAATTTCTTACAAAGAATACAGAAAAAGATAATATCAGCTTGGAAAACAGGGCCAGAAAAAGGTTTCTTTGGAGTAAAGAAGATTATTTACACGTATAATTTTGATTCTCCAGTCCTATAATTAGGATTTTATTAAATTTCTAGAAGTTACTGATATTCTTGTCAGGATCCTTTTTCTACCAGCACATTCCCAGTCTGATCAGTAGCTCAGATTGTATAAGTGAAGAGAGACCTTAATAACTAGAACACAAAGTAATATCTGGCTCGTGAAGAAACTTTTGAAGACATTTCTTAAGTTTCTTGGATTCTTGCTTCTGCAAAATATTTAAATGATGGTCCTCGGATTTTATTAATGGTTTCAATCCCTGAATTTTCTGAGATTGCAGGCAATGAAAAAAACCCAACATATTACTTACATCATTCTGATCGTCTTTTGCATTGTAATAGATTATATCATTATTCTGTAAGAGAAAGAAAAGTCATTCTGTTAGTTTGAAAATAAAGAATGGAGTTTACCAGCAATAATTTGTATTAAAGTGTATTTTAAAAGAAGTCCATATTTGATTGAGTATTCTTTGAAATATGACAATCAGACCTTTGTTTGCTCTGTTGTGCATAACGTTTCCCATGCTCGTGTTTGACTTCATTCATTTAATGCTTTTTACCTTATAAGCTACATAAGTCACTCAAAAAAACAGCTAGAAAACAAAGTTGGACAAAATCCAGAGCCCATAAAAGAAGTTCTGTTACAGACATATGACTCCTTGTGTACGCAGTTAGGTGATTTATGCACAATGACATCTAGCAGGCAAGAGATACGACGACACATGGGTATTGCTAAGTGGGTAAAGTGTTTGCTGCACACACATTCATTGTTTTATTCACCTCCTATGGTGAAAATAAAATCTGGGAAGATACATCACAGAAGAGTCTGGCTGTTGTAGCATAGAGTGGATGCTGGCAGCTCTGTGGAAACACTGTACCGTGTAATTCAAGCAAAGCAATGAAGGAGAAGATTACTAGTTTCCATTGCAAAATCAGTCAGAAGCATCATTCAGTGTAACATCTACAGCAGTTTGAAAATTGAGGTATTTCCTGTGGAATATGATTTTGTTTTCTCTTGTAATATTTCTGAACCATTTAAAATCCTTAAAGATTTAGATTCACTGTATTAGCTTTCTACTAAATTACTGTAATATGCCCTATACCTATTTGAATGAAAGCAGGGAATTGTCATATGTATTTTTCCATGAAATAGATTCATATATTTTCATGAAATAGATACATATATACATATATAGCATTTTTTAGATACATCCATGTACACAGCATTTTCTTAAGTCCTATTAAGTTTTTGAATAAATAAAGGAGAAGTTACATTTCTTCATGTCCAGCAGCTTGTTTAAAATAGGCAATTCCTGTTAACCTAGCAAAATAGCCTTAATTTATATTTTCAGTTTTGTTGATGGTAATACCTTTGGATTTATGTATCTACATGAAAAGTTTGTCACTGACAATGTTTTTTTCTTTCATAAATGCCAACAGGAAATAATGATCTCAGTTACCATTTTTCAACTGGGCAACAACAACTACTACCTGCACTAATAAAGTATCATGATATGTGCTACAAGGTAATGTAGTTTATATTTGTAAACCATTGTTTTCCTCACTTCATAAATAATTTTATTTATCATTCATTCTCCTTTGTGACCTTTTTTGAGATGCAACCATGAAATATATTATAGATGAGCTAAATACCACTTTAAGGTAAATGCTATTAATATGAACTCATTCTCTTCCTTTTTCCCTCAAAATGCACTTTTCCATCAAGACACCGTTCTACCTGCAGTCCAGTTCATTTGGTATCATTTGGGTAATGAAGCCAGACCTCAGTGTGGTTATGTTGCTATGCCATGTGATTTTATGTTATGTTATACTATGTTACGTTATGTATGTTACGTTACATATGCTATGTTATGTATGTTACGTTATGCATGCTAAATTATGTTACATTACATTATGTTCTATTAAGTTATGTTACGGGATGTTATGTTACGCGATGATATGCTGTGTCATGCTGTGTTGTATTGTGTTGTGTTATGTTGTATGTTTAAGCACCTCCCCCACAATCTCTTCCCTGGAAGCTTTTGTTTGGGAAAAATGAGACAAGGAAAAGCACTGTACACATGCTTAGCTTGACATCATGTATATGTTCTTTTTGGCTAATGGCTTCATCTTAAAAAGGCACATTTTCATAAGACACAATTCTCATTAAGGTACCAGTTTATTTCTGCACCCCCTTCCCACTGGTCAAGTTCACCCTCACAGTATACCTTGTCATCAAATTATTTAATGCATAGGATTTTTAAAGCTGTCCTCTACATGTACAAGTCTGTTTATCTACTTCAGCAAAATGATTTTTTACTGTCACAATTATATTTCTACTGGACTAAGCAGTATCTTTTAAATCGCCTATTAAAGAATTACGTTGCAGAAACACGATAAATTTACAAGTTAATTAAAATAACCACTACCACCCCTCCCAAAGGAATTACGTATTTTGTTAGGCTATTTATATCTTATAGTTCATTATTCTTCCAGGAGGTACTACCTATATAATACATAAACTGCCACTGGTCATATCTCACTACTTTCAATATGGAAAAATATGAGATACACAGTGCTACAACACACCGAATGCGATACAGTTCACAAATTAGATTCATGGATCAGTTAGATGTTTAAAGGACAGTTTTTCATAATTTAACCACTTCTAGCTGACAAGAACAAATTACTTTGGTGCTGGTTCCCAAATGAGTGGTTTAGTTATTTATTAACTTCTTGACAAAAAGAATTTGAATCTTACCACCGTTATACACTTCTGGTACCAGACAATACTGCACACTCATTCAGCAAGCCCAAGATGCAAAGTAAATTTGCTAGATGTTTACTTTTATTCTTTATCCAGTAATACTATAAGAGAGAAAGTTGAATACTCACTGCTATTGCTGTTCACAAATTAAGAGATTTAGTAAGACACTCCTGAAGCTGAATTGATTTAGGACTTCAGGAAACCAGGACTAGGTCATAAATGTTTTATTTGTGACTCTTGCTATTATTTTTAGTCTATCCTAATAATCTTTTTTCTTCCACACTTTCATTTATATTATGTTGGTTAGATTGTTTCATTGTCTTTATATTGCTTTTCACTTCAATAGTACTTTGTTTCCCAGCTTCGGCTATAAAACAATTCCAACAGAAAACACCACATATTGGGTAGTATGAATGACTTCCTAAATTTCACCAGACAGAATCCAAATTTTTGGTCTTTATGAGCTCTATGCTAGAGATTTGAAGAAACAGACAGATTTATCAAATAGAAGAAAAGCATGGGAAAATATAATCTTTCAGAACATCTGCAGATGAAATTTGGATCCACACCAACACTAACACTAGCATTTTGATTCTCTATGGAGCAAGTTTACAGACACAACAGTATATTGTCTTGACTAGATAAATACCTAATCTCAACTCAAGATTTTGAGAATGGAGCTGAAGTTGGCTTGTTCTTTCAGGAAATAACAATATTTTCCAATCAAATTCTTTCAAGAACAGCACAAAAGGATTACACTGCAGCAAGAGATATCTAACTCTAGAGATAATTCTGTATAGTAAATCACAATAATATATCTATGTCATTTTTTTAGTAAAAGCTATACATCCTCCTTTTACCAAGTGTCTAAGATAAAAAATTCTTGTCATCAATGCCACATAATGGCTTCTGTAAGAAAACCTCTTCTGTGAATCCTATGCTAAAATTCCAAGAATTGCCCATGAAATATGGACCCCATCAACAGGTCAAACCTCCCTTTCAGTAGCAATATTGGATGTGTGATTTTTGAAGTACCTTTTTTAACACAAGGAAAGTTCACATTTCATACTGGAAAGAATAAAAAATAAATACTGGAAATACTAATACTCTCAATGAACATCCAATGCTGCCTATTCAGAAGTGTTACTTTCACTGAAGCTGTGATATTACTTATGCCCTCAGGTCTGTATGTGAGGTCTCTATTGGCTAGGTCCTGTGATGCAGCCCAAAATGGTGCGAGGCATGCAGGGAAGACTGAAGGCCTGACATGAACTATAACTTTGTGAAACACTATAGAATCATAGGATAGTTGGGGTTGGAAATGACCTTAAGTTCATCTAGTTCCAACACCCCTGCCATGGCCAGGGACACCTCACACTAAACCATGCCACCCAAGGCTCTGTCCACCCGGGCCTTGAACACCACCAGGGATGGAGCATTCACAGCTTCCCTGGGCAACCCATTCCACTGCCTCATCACTCTAACAGTAAAGAACTTCTTCCTTATATCCAATCTAAACTTCCCCTGTTTAAGTTTTAACCTGTTACCCCTTGTCCTATC
>WYDI02040785.1:0-24662 GCA_009867235.2 Psittacus erithacus
GACGGCAAGTTGCAGAAACTGCTGAAGGAGAGGGTGAATTGAGTCAGTTTGCCGAGGTGAAAGCCATCCAGCTGGCCTTGGACATTGCTGAATGAGAAAAGTGGCCAGCACTTTATCTCTCTACTGACTCATGGATGGTGGCAAAAGCTCTGTGGGGGTGGTTGCAGAAGTGGAGGCAGAGCAACTGACAACACAGAGGTAAACCCATCTGGGCTGCTGCACTGGTTCAGGAAATACATTTCTGACTGACTTGAGTTGCATGAACAGACATTTGTAGGTCCACATGACAGCCAGGAAGCCTTTTGATGAGTGATAACTAGCATGATGCTAAACCAACATCCATCCACTTCCAAAAAGACAGAAAAAGAGAAAACTCCATACTCATCTACAAATATATATATATATGTATGCATAAAAAAAAAAAGACTTTTAGCTAAATTAGCCCTAAAACAATCTTCCAGGAGATTGTGGCTCTAGGGCTGGACATGATGGGAAACAGAATATTCACTGAACAAAGATGGGGCGGGGATAAGGAAGGCAGCTATCAGGAAACAACCAAGTCAGGAAACAGAAAACCTGTGGGAAGCTGGTAGAGAGTTCATACAGGCTGAGTTAATGGAATCACTGGGAAAGGGGAAATATGGATGGCCTCCTTCAGTCAACTTCTGCAATTTTCCAGAAAGATTTGGTTTAAATCAAGGAATGAAATTGTAGTTGGTTTGTTTCTCTCCTTAGACATAAGAGTTCTACTAAACTTCAAATTTATCTTTGACACAAAAAAAATATTATTTGTTTTTAAATCAGTCTAACTTTCTGAAAAAAAGAAAGTCCCTTTTGGTAAAATGTGTCCTCAAATCCTGTCATCAGCTAGGTTTGCTTCAAGTGAACAATTTAAAGGCCACGTTTACCCTTTAGTCAAATACCACTGACATTGTGGCACTTGCAAATAAATTTGCAATTTAGCCTCTTGAATGTACAGCTGAGGCTCATGTGACCCTAACTAACTAGCAGAGCCCTGTCAGTAGTGCAGGCCTACAGCAATGTACTGATTACTACAGAGGAGACATTTTGGACACTACACTACATATTATTTTCAAATTGCAGTATATAAAAAAAATAGTTTGAACTACGATAAAAGCTTGAGTATTAGAGCTGAACAGAAAATACTTTTGGAAAGTTAGTTTTTTATTTAAATGAGAATGTAATCTTTGGAAAAGCTGATGAATAATGCCCTTTATAACTACTCAGAGGATCCAACATCCCAATAATGTGCTCATTAGGCTGGCAATGGGAGTAACCAAAGTTCAATTTTTTGTTCTTGTAAAATATGCCAAAAGTCTGCATTGCTCATATCCCAGCTGACTCCTGGACCACCCAAGATCTGCCAAGTTTGGGCATATCTATCTTGATGTTCCCTTTTAGCCCCTTTACAAAATATGTCATGAGAATATCCATTGAGTTTTGTTTTTCTACAAACCACTTGCAAAGGAAGGTGAACCCAGGAGTTAAGAATGATAGATGAATCACCTGGGAATGTACTCTGTCAACCAGTGATAACTGAGAGCTAAGCTAGTAACCTTTCTGAGAACTCTGTTATCTGATTGAATACCTCAGATACCAACATGATAAGCAGCAACTACTGAGCTGCTACCTATTTTGTCGCAAAGGAGGTATCTTCCTGGAAATCACATCACTAATGAAACTGAGAAAAGTTTTATAGAAGCCACTATCACTGGAAGATTCCCCATCTTCTCCTCTGGGAGTGGCTGTTTTGCACAAAACCAGAAAGTTATTTTGTCACATGGAGCTGGTGAAAAAATTCTGGCGTATAGCATCTTGTGTGGCAATTGCTCCTGTGGTTGTTCTACAGTAAGAGTAGTAAAGACAAGGCCATGACAGTGGGTCACTATCAAAAGGCTTTGTCCCAGTCTCTGGCTAAAGCTTCAGTTGAACAACGTGCTCTGTATTTGCACACTGTTAAGTAAAGGTTTCATTAAAATCAATAAAACTTCCCTAGCATTCAACAGAAAACTGACTTGTGTTGTTATGTAGAACTGAAAACTCCTATTACTACTTCAAATAACCCAAGAAACTTGAACACTTTCCTGAATATACTGTAAGAGAAAAATGTTTTCCAAATATCTGAAAGGCAGGCAGGCAGGCAGGCAAGAAGGGAAAAAAGGCTAAAAATATTAAGTTAAACTTACAAAATACCCTCCCAGTACATTACTGAGTAGCTGTCATTCTAAACACTGTACATTTGAGATCACTACCACAAAATAAAGTATATGTATAGCCCTACAACCAGACTATTAAGGAATAAATCTGGAAACAGAACTCAGACACACTATAGCCTTTAATGTTTAGAAAATCTTTTGTCGCTGCAGTATCTGTAATCCTATTATGTTAAATTTATCTGGTCAAATTCTGGTCTTACTTGAACTTCACATCTGTCAACACAGAGTGTACAAGGCATACATCAATGCAGCATTTAGCTCAACATAGGGAGAGATCTGATATTTGAAATACATTTTATCTTTTGAAAGCCACACGTTTTTCCAGTAATAAATGTTGAAACAAGGTTCCCCAGAGTCATACAAGCTGTGTTCTTCCCCACTCAGCTAAAGATGGTATTAAGGAGCTAAAATAAAAAGAAATATTGTCATTTGGTTATGTAGTGTAATGTGCTTGATATGATTCTTCTGACACTTTGGACACTTTGTTTAACAAGAAAATCAACATGAGAACACTAGCTGCTGAGTACTTCCAGGCTGAGTTTGTGACAAACTGGATTGGCAGCTTCAGGGCTGGGTGGGTGCCACCAAGCAGACAAACATGGGTGCTCTGCAGCACAGCGTGGGGAGAGAACTGGCAGCCTGGTAAATGGTAGAGCTTTAGCAGCTGGTAAAGCAGCAGCACTGCAGGCAGCCGCCAGCCCTATTTGGCAGACAACAGCTGCAGACATCAAAGAGAATAAAAGAGAAAGAGGAAGGTAGAAAGATTGAGGAAGAAAAGGAATTCGATCTACACTGTTTTAAGAAGTAGATTAGTTACTTTTTTAATGATATAAACATACACTAATATTATCAGTTTGCTTAACTTTTAAAAAGGAATATTAAAAACACTTGCAAGCATACGCATGGAGCACTAATTCCTCAAGCATCTTAGTGGAGTCCCAGGGGGTTAATCCCATTAAAAAATATTGAGTACAATTGAAAAAGATGATCAAAAAAAATGTTGGGTAAAATTTTTAAGTTCTTTTTCTCAGGTAAGTAGAAATCCTGAGAGCAGTAAAACTGCTATGGGGCAGTATTTACTGTCATTACAATGCCTTAGTTTTCTTATACTGTGCACATGGAAATTAAAACCAGAGCTGCCCAGAATGCCCAAGATGAGAGAAGTCTTTTTTTTTTTGCTTCTTTGCTTTTTTGCTTTTGTTTTTTGCTTTGCACAAAGGTATTATACTCCATCAAACAAAGCAACTAAATGTTTTACTAAGTGGTAATTCCACTGAGGGGAGCACAATCCTTCCCATTTACAAAGTTAGGGAAATCAGTTTCTTGACGCTGTTCAACAGTTCATAGCTCTAACAGCATTAGTTTGGTGTGTCTAGTGCTGTCAGCTGAAACACTGACATTTAAATATTAAGGCAAATTTTCACATATAAAAATATTGGGATAGTTCTATCATCTGTAATATTGGAGTGTGCACGCATACAGCATTATATACAGCGTCAGATTCAATCGGGTCATTAGAAAATATCAGATAGTATATACAAAGGCTTGCTTCCCAACTTGATTCCCACGAGAACCTCAACCAAAAATCATCAGTCCTCTTTTTCCACATTGCATTTTTCCTTTTCTAATTGTTTCAGATCCTGCATAGAAGCTCTTTCCATTCAACTATCCAGTATAATATAGCATACCTAATATTTTGTAAGAGACATTTCTGCAACTTTATACCTTTAGGCTTTGGAACTTGATGTCATTATGGTCTTGATTTATTAGAAAAAAAAACTTTTCCAATGTTTTTTCTTTTTAAATAGTGAACTGTAAGTAACCAATTCAATATGAAAAATGCTAAGCAGCTCCTTTGAAATTCTAATGAAGATTGTCTTGCAGTTACATTACCCATTGCAGAATTTGTCTTGACATGTGGAATGTACAGGAATGTAACCTTCATACGTGTGCAAATTTCTGGGTTGGCCTACTGGAACACAGACATTTGGGTTGGGTGCAGTTAGCGTGATAAAAATGGATTCAAAACATTAAAAAAAAATTATTTTTATATATTTGAGGCTTTGAGATTTTTACTTGAATATTCAATGCTCTTAAATGTAATTCAACCAATGAATTCCTTTTCTTTCTTCTTCTTGGAAAATATTTGATTATTTTAGTTCTGTAGTCTTGCTGGTTCAGGGTTCCCAACTCTTAAATCTTCACTGAAGAAACCTGCTGCAAAGCTTAAGTCCAGTCCACCCTAATTTTCTGCCAGCAACAACACCTTCTGTCCACACTGACATTATATGGCACACCTTGCTGCCAGCAGTCAAGTCTGCATGGAGCTCGGACTCACTGGGTTGTGTTCCATGATCCTTAAGTTTAGTCCTCTAGCCCTTACTTTGTATGAGCTCCTAGACTACTGAGCCTTTCTAACTACTCCACTGTTATATTTAATCCTTATTGGCTTCATCTCTAGTGCATTCTACTACTAAGCTCCGTCAGCCTTTATTCTATACACTATGAGCAAGGCTTGTAGAGCATGGAAACTCTTTTCTCCCTCACAGTCTTAACCAAATCACTTTTCTAGGCTTGTCATTCCTCAGAGCCCTGCCCAGCTTTGCTACCACCATCCCAGCATTTCCAGAATGCAGTTAAATGCTCATCACTTAAAAGTTTAAGTGCTAATTGCTTAGTAATGAAAACTTCAATTGCTGGGAGATCAAACCTTTAACTGCTAAGTGGCTGGTGGAGTTCCAGTCCTCTGTAACAACCAAAATTCACTAATATAACATTTTTTAAATGCTCTTTGTATGAAAATTCTTCTACCCAAGTGTGTGAAGGCCTAAATGCAAGGCTCTTAAGTATTTCCAGGACTGCAAAGAAAATGTGGCTGAATAAGCAGTGGCTAATTTGGGATTAAATAAAATCTCAGTGTTCATCTTAAAAATGTCTAAATCATTGAAAAACATTTCCCCCCTTCCTTTATTTCAGCTGCCTGTGTTTACAAGTAAATTGATCTCTCTTGAAAATGGATGCCTGACCTAGTCTTCAGGATGGAGTTTCTGTTGTGTCCTCACCTTGATAAGTTTACTATTGATTGACAAGGCTACTGTGTAACCTGAGGAACTTTTCCCACCTTCTGAAACAGTATTCTAATCTTGATTTTCACAACCTCAGAGGAAATACTGCCATAAATGAAGCAGCTAGTTCTCTGTAGATTATATATTCTGCTCTTTTACTGCAGGTATAATGTAGCTGAGAAGAGACGTTTAATGCAGTGTTACCTGTGAGACACAAAACGGCTTGCACTGGATAATGAAAAGGAGATAGAGGCAAACTGAATCTCTAACATGCCATTAACTGCTCAACTAGAAATTGGGTTGGGCTGAATTCTTCAGTTTGCTTTCTAGTTCCGAAAAATGCAGAAAAGACATCATGAAGTTAAGTAAGAAAAAGCATCAAGCCTGTCATAGAATCACAGAATGATAAAATCATAGAATCATAAAACAGTTAGGGTTGGAAAGGACCTTAAGATCATCTAGTTGCAATCCACCTGCCATGGGAACACACTAGACCACGTCACCCAAGACTCCCCCCAACCTGGCCTTGAACACTGTCAAGGATGGAGCACCCACAACTTAGGCAACCTCTTCCAGTGCCTTACCACCCTCACAGTAAAGAACTTCTTCCTTGTATCTAACCTGAACTTCCTGTGTTTACATTTGAACCCAATACCTTTTGTCCTACCACTACAGTCCCTAATGAAGAGTCCCCCACCAGCATTCTTGTAGGCCCCTATATTCCTTAGCATATTTTCACTGTGCTTAGTCCATTTTCAAAATTCCAACCCATTTCTTTAAGATCTTTTTCATGTCACAGTAGCTTTGCAGAGAGCTTGGACAATGTTCCTAAATACAGAGCAAGAATAGTGTCTCTTGCCTTTACCTTCAGAGTCACAATATGAGAAGCTTCTGGCACTCTGATGTTCTGTCACTTTTTAATGCAAACTTCGGAATTCCACGGACACAACACTGCACAATCTGAAGAAGATAAATCACAGTTACTTCAAGCCAGCTGACAGCAGTTTAAGCAGCTGCAATCATCAACTACCAAGGGAGTTTCTTCTTTTATCTTACTAAATGCAAAAGTATACCAGGAACTGGTAATATCACTGGACTATCAGGAGTCCTGCTTTTACATAAATATCAGCAAGCTGTAAGTAAATTCTGTTGACGAAATGTAATAAAACAAAGACGGTTTCAAATATGACCATTCCCTGATGTATTCTGTAGCCCTGTCTTACTCACTTATTGCATGCTGCTGAGATTATAAGGTTTGCTTTTATCTGTCAGAAATCAATATTTCAAACATCGGATAAAAGAGGAAATTGAACTGGGAATAGGCTGAAGTGCTGTAAAAACTACAAAGCACAATTATCAAAAAGCACTTAAAGTACTTAATAGGACACACATATAAAAATGCTCAAATTAATGTCAGGGAACTATAATGAGAACTTTTTCTATACTTTTTGATCCAAATGCAATGTAATTTGAGTGCAGCCTGGTCAGTCAATACAGTTTTCAATTTATATGAAACCCTAAGGATTTCTAGCAATCCATTTGCTAGAACTGAACCATTACATATGATTGGTTAATATTTCAGTTTATTGAAAATACATTATTTTGTGTAAAGTGTTTAAGTTGTTGAGGTTTAATCATTATAAACAGTTATGATAGAAATAGATCTTTGGGTAAACAAAGACCTTACAGTCAAGCTTTTAATAAATACTAGTATAACTAGAAAATTGGATTTTAAGAGGAATAGACATAATAAGGAAAAACTGCAGGTATGGGGTGGTGAGATGAGAGGGGAACATTGTACAGAACTAATCTATATCAGCACAAATTAAGCTGAGAAGGGGCTTATTTGTAAAATGTTGGAAACCATAGTTATTTTATGCAAAAAAGTTCATTATTAACTTTGGTACTTTCCCCTTGGATTTATATATTCATTTATCATCTTTAACGCAATTGAGCTGGAGGTCTTTTCAAAACTATGCTAGGCCAGAAATCACTGCAAATGAGTACACAGGTCCATATGCACATACTAACACATATAGAAAACAGATTGTGTGGCCTTAAATAATGTGATACTACCTAAGATGCAACACACAGAGGAGTTACAGCTATGATTTGAGCAGCCATGACCCACACTAACTAAATGGCTGCATCAAACTGTATCACTCTCTTTTCTAATCTACACCCCATATTTTTAGTACGGAGCAACAAAAGATTCTTGGGAAATATTTTTTTGTGGAAACTATTCTTAACACACTTCACTTTTAACCTTAAACCATGACAATTAAAATGTGCTTTTTATTGGAACTACATCAAACTCCTTGAATACTGGATCAGTCTGCGGTTTCCACTAGCCAAACATCTTCCCATCACCTCTCCTCATTAATTTTGGGCCTAATCCAATACAACTTCTTGGTTAACATCCCTACTTTGTCATCCAAACTAAGTTAAAACTTCGTTGCTTCTTCATGATGCAAAACTTGAATTTCAGTTGCCAGAATCCTGATTTGGGTCATAATTCACTGCTTCAAATTCATCCCTATTTTCATATTCTTCATACATCTTTCCTTTTACTGCTTATCTCCTCATTAGTGTGTCAACCCCCTGGCATATAGCCCCTTTATTCAGCAAACAATGCCACCCCAGCATGCTATATCATTCTCCTTGCTTTCTGTATGTCATTTCTGGTTTTCCCCTGCTTATTTGATATGGCTTGACCTTCCTAAGTTAGTTTGGAAGCTTGCTACCTTTTCAGATTTTACAGCTTTTTTGAATGCTTGCTTTTACTTTAATGCTTGTAAGAAGTTCCATGAGCTACAAAGATCAAGCGGGGATGTAAATGTAAAAAAAAAAAAAAAAGGCAATAATTCACACAAAATATTATTTCTACCTTTAAACTGCATTTTTAAGATGTAACCAAAGAACAAAGTATGAGTAAGTCATGCAAAAATACTGTATTTGCATACATAAAAAGGAAATTGAACAGAAAGCCAGAAATCTATTCAGGATTCTATGATTTAAAATATAACATATGGTTTACTATCTGCCAGTGTGGCCTTTATATTTTCACAGAGTTATACATTATATAAATCATGTAACTGCTGGCTACCATAAAGCTGGATAAAGCCAAAACAACATAGGCCAAACCCCAGAATCCAAACTCTGGTTGATGACATCAAAGTTTTGTTTGGAAAACAGAAAAAGAAATGGGGAGTTGGGACAAGTGTATCTGTATAATTCCAGACAGCTGTTGTTTAACTTGTTCTTGCAGAACAAGTCTCTAAAGACAGAACTTCAAAATTTCCCAGGCAATATATTTAACTGCTTTATTATCTTACTATTATAAAAATTGGGTTGAGGTTATTTTGGTTTTTTGTTTTGGGGTTGTTTGGGTTTTTTTTAATCTAATGTGAATCTTTGCAACCCTAATTTAAATCCTTCATGCTGCCTTTTTTTATGTGATGGAAACAGGCTATAGTATTCCCTTTTTCAACAAATTTGACTACTTAAACAGTGATCAAGATTCCAACCCCACTCTTTCTGCAGTTCCTCACACATCATGTTTTCCCCATAAGTACTCTCAGATCTGAAACAGTATTACAGACAGGAAGAATGGTTTAGGGTATTCACGTTAAGTGAAGGCTCCTGCTGTTCTACAAAGTCTTCTGCAACTTTGAAGAAATCAGACTGTCATTCTACCAAATGGGTATAAAGCTGCTGTTTCAGGTTGTGCAGTTGGAGGTCTTTTTACACTACACAGCTTCTTTTTCAGCACAGTGGTTGTGTGGATAGTACAATCCAGCTCTGATCTAGACAATCAACAACTTATGCAATTCACTGGGAAAGAAAAGTATCAAGAGTCTCTTTAAAGTTCAGCTGCACAACACATAGCCAAAACTTATTTTCTAATAATTCTGGTCGTGTGTATACAAAGCAAAATATAACATGATTTAATTGAGGGAACTGGGAAAGAAATCCCCTAAAACCAGAGTTTTTAATATATAAAAACAATGTTGACAAGACTATAAATATTGCTTCAGCTGGATACTATATTCACTTGAATTGTGTCTGGAGTTTTCAGATTTCCTGAATTAACACACAGAGCATAAAATCTTTTCCAAATAGTATATATTTCCAAATAATAATAAACAAGTATTTTGTTTCAAGAAACAGTCTGAGCGGAAAACAATATGATCTGGTAAGGCAGTTGTAGTTATGGCAGTCATAATTGCATAATGCATTTCACAGAAGCTTCTTCTATTGCACTTTATTGTACTTTTCCATCAATTATTAAGTTTGAGACCTAACCTCAAAAGCAAATGCACTTGTCTTTACATGCACTTGAATTGTTACTGCCATTTAAAACTAATCAATGTTTTCTTTAGTACCATAATAGCTTATTTGCAAAGCACCTCTTTTAGAAACATTTACTTGGTATTCTGGAAGGAAATATGTTTAACATTCTAAGAAAAACTTCTAATAAAGAGAATGAGGGCTTGATTCTTATCTCAAAGTTTAGTGCAACTAAACTGCTTTCAAGAGCTTTAAAATTCGTGCACAAAAGGAGTTACTAGTAGATTACACCACTGCGTTCATACATAATAGAAGAAAAACCCTGGCATTATACACCATCCTTACATCCCTAGAGAAGCGCAGGAAGTTAATTTGAAAGGGCTGAGCATATAAATACAGGCTTTCATTTTTAATGTTAACAGGAAAACAAATGGTTAAAATTTTATTATTAGCCAGTGTTTACATCCACATTCCTTGGAAATACACCACTCCTGACTTGGATGTTCAACCACATAAAACTCATAGGACACCAAGGTCTCATTGAGTGGTAGAAAGCCCAAGCTGCTCCAGTAAAGTCAATATATGCACTCAGAGTGCAGTTTGACACAAACAGGAATGTTCACACCACTTTCCTCTAGGAATATAAGGGAGGTTTCTAAATTAGTCTCTGTAGACTCCTTCAGAGGGAGGTCAGAGAAAAAAACTTAAGCAATATGAGTACCCCTAATGTCTCAAGATCTGCAGTTATTCCACAAAAAGAAGTCTTAATGAAGGAAAAACAAAGTTTGTGTAAAACTCACAAGCAGGCTTTTTTTATTTCCAAATGTAAACTTCTGTTGCTTTAATAAACAGATCAACTTTAGTTCAAGCTATGCTTGTACTTGAATACATCCAAACCCATTGATTCCAGGAGGGTAGCAAGTCTATCACTAGGATGCAAGTTATAAAACCAAGTTAAGCTCTTCTGTTTACAAATGTTATATAGAAGGTTATAATGATCAAACATTTGTAAACAGAAGAGTTATTAGAACGCCTATGATCAGAATTGCAAATTTGATACAGTTTGTCCCATTCATCTTGTTTAGCTTCACAGAGATACCTGTCTGCTGTAGCTCTGCAAAATATTTAGTCCATTCTATCTGGAACACAGCCTTGTCTCATGTGATACCTTATGCTTACACTTCCAAACTCTCTACCTTTAATCTATGCACTGTTCTCAGCTGAATGTTACTAATACTAATAGTGGTAGCAGGTGATTTGCTTTCCAATATTAGCCATGCAGAAGATGCAGAGTGGAACTGCTCTTCAAAGCTTTGTAGCTTTGCAAATAGGTGTTAAAATCACACAATGAGCTGAGTGCCTTAACTGGCATACCTGCAGTGTACACTGAGAAACTGCATTCATGGATACGTACAATTAGCAGTTGCAGAAGTGAAAGGCCTTGCGGGCAAACAATTACCTGTTTAACATATACCAGGCAGAGGACTATGATCCTTTATTTCCTTTCCCATCTACATAATACATTTTTAAAAATCTGACTCTATTCCAAACATAATGAGCAAAACTGTCAAATTCAAAGTAAGGATGCAGGCTTTTAATGACAAGGACAAGAAGTTATTCACATGACCAGACAGTTCACAGGCAGAATTGCTTACCTGTGGAAAGTGTGGTTCAAAAATACATGTATTTCAAGCTACGTGTATTTCCAAGCCTGGAAACAAGAAACAGATTAAAAAAATTAATCAAATCCCCCCAAAGTTCCAATTAATAAAATAAGTTCAGCTGAGGAATACAGACTGCCAAGCTTTACCAAAAGGAAGAAACAGAATTATAATTCAAAACATTGGATAAAGTAACTGTCCACAAAGTAATGCAACAACCTATGCCAAAACATTTGCTACCAATTTATCTGCTGCTGAAGACTAAATAGACTAAAGTCTAGCTCCTTTGCTAAATTACATGTTTCAGAATTAATCCTGTAGCCTGCAGCAGGTAGCAGATGCTTTATAGGGTGACTTAGAGCAGACAGTCACCTATTACTGCTCATTATTTAATAGCACCGCTTTAACTCTACTGTGATTGCATCCACTGCTGGGTAGTTGCCTTTACAGGCTCATGTTTTCACAGTTCTTTTCCAAGATTTCACACCTGATTCCAGAGTATTACATTGACTCCAGTTGGCCTAGTGTATAAGCAGCAGCATCTGGGAGAAACTTCCTGTACAATTTGTCCTAGATGGATTTCACACAAAAAATTTCTTTTCTTACCAACCAGTTATCGTGAGATCACAGATACCAAAATTGTGTATATGTTTTCAATACTATTCACTCTCAGTTATGTGCAGAACAAAAGGAAAATATGCAGCTTATGACCAGAAGTCAGAGTCAATGATATAACTCACTATTATATAATGGATAAAGTAATTCCATTTGCGAAGTTAAATACCTGCAAAACTTTCAATGTATGGCAAAGTTTACCTGGCACTAGCAGAAAGGACAGAGATGACAAATTTTCTTGCATTTCCTTATCTAGAAGTTGCAGAGAAATTGCCACACCATTGATCCAACAAACCTGAGGCAAAGCCTTAGCATTTACTTAATTTTTGCTGAACTTATTTTTTCTTTAACAAGATGAGATGTTTTTATTTTTCAGTGATTCCTTATTTCTGTAAACATGATTTGTCTCTGTGATTTTAGAGAAATACTCAGAGAATGTCAATGGGAAAACTTATCTATTTCAGTGTTCAAGGAACTCACTAAATCCAGTAAAGTTATTCCAGACTTTTTTCATTACAACTGGCAACAGGTTTTGTTTCAGATTTTTCTACACCATCAATAATGTGCTAAGGTAACAGTTTCCATGTTATATATAATACTATTTCCTGCATAAGCTTTAAATCGTAGTTTTCAGTTTTGCATTTTTCTCGGTTTACTGTATCTAAGTGCTGAGGATATGCAGCATCTATCACATATGGCATGTACTCTTACATTACAGAAATAAATTCATCCCCTGATTTCTTTTTATAAACCAAGACTGGTTTTCCAAGTAGCCTTTAATTAAGTATTTCATTAAGGACCATTAAGGAATTATATATAAACTCTCCACAGCTCTCACCACAAATCATAAGCACTTCATTCACAAGCAGCTATAAGTCTGAAATTTATTTTCCAGTTTTACTAAAAAGCCTTTTTAGAATATGTATTGGAAATCAAACCAAAACAAATCCCCCTTTCATTTCCAAAAGAGAATTTTCAAATTATATTAATTTAAAATAATCAAGAATTTACTTAAAGAGTTTAAATAAAGTGATTAAAAAATGAATCCAAGGATTTTTCCAGTCTTCATTCTGGCTAGAATAAAGGCAGCTCAAAATTACAGATTATTCCCTCTCTTTAAACAAGGTAGAAGGTGGTGAAACAGTGGTGGATAGATGTACAGTAGTAATGGATTATGCAGATTTTTCTCTCCTGGGTCACTGTTATGAATCTGATCCAAGATAGCAGTGACGAAATGTCACTGCCATTTTGTGGCTTTTAGCGTGAAATCCTGACCCTGTGAGGTCAATGGCAAAACATTAGCAGCGCCAGGATTTTCACCTTTCGAGTCTCTAGGGAGCAAAAAGAATTAAAGTCTGACTCAGAATTCATTGACTTTAATGGGAGTTATACTAAGTTCAAGGTCCAGATTTTTAGAAGTCCTTAAATGCTGCTTTGCTCATGCTTTGAGCATAAGAGCTGCATTCTTCAGATGATTCAAACATTTAAAACCATTAAAACCATAAACTTTCAACTTTAAAGTGAAATGTTCTTATGGGCAAGATAATATAGTGACGCTAAATCATACACAGTGTCAAAACAACATCCACAGGTAGATGTGGATCTGCCATCACTCCTGTTGTCCACCTCTATGTTTAGCCCAACAGCACTTCTAACTCACACCCCACTTCCAACCATTTCTCTTTCCTTTTCTAGAATATAAGAAGATCTAAGGAAGAAGATCTAAGTCCTGAAGGCTTCTCTGCTACAGCTATGCAGGGACCATGCCACTCAGTGTTTTCCTGTCTGGACAGGAGAATGCCAATCAGGCATTCTCAGAGGGTTGTGACTGGGAAGTAGTCCTATAGTGAGGTGTTAAATGATGTTGCACACCCAGAGTGTAAGTCATATCTGGACCAGTCTGGGCTCCCTCTCAGTGCACTGGAATTGCTGAGTGCCTTTGAGGTGATTCATAAAAGCTGCCTGCTGCCCCAGCCAGTGTCAGCAAAGGTCCAAACATTGTTGCCTAAAGCACATTAGTGAGAAAACACTGAGAAAAGAAACAAGCCTTTAAATCAAGTTCTTTTCAGCAGCACAAAAGACTCAGCCAAGTGGAAGCCATAGTCTGAGATGTATTTATGAACACAGTTCAATTTTTAAAACCATGATGGGAGAATCTGTTGCCAATTGCTCTGCTAAACATGATGCAAAGCTATTTTTTTATCTAGAGATTATATTGGCCAGAGGAAGTGTAAGACACTGACTCTTGACTTTTGTTATCAGATGATACACATCCCCTTGCTCTGCTGTCTGGATTATTCTGCTCCACTAGGCTAAGCACTGGACAAGGGCTGCTTTTACCATATTTATTCACTCTCTTGCTTCTTTCTCTGAAAGCAAAATCCTTGTCCCAGATGACAGGAGGTTCAAAACCTCTTGGACTACCATGTTTGTGGCCATCAAGAAATTTAGCATAAAATGTGTCTTCTAGTCTGCATTCTGTCTAGTCTGACTTATGGTCAGTTCCCAGAAAGTTCACTACTACAGAATGGAAGGTCTCTGTTGTACAGGAATAGTAATCCTTTGTGTCAAAGCAAAACAGGAGTAGCCATCAAACACCCTTCCAGGAGTGATCAATTCAAACAAAATCTTTATCAATTCCTTAAAAGCAGGCAGATATGGCTTGTTATTTTATTTTGTTCAGCTTAGTAGCAACTGTTTTGTAGAAAGGACATTATAAATCATTTTAAACCAGCAGCTGCAGGACCTTAAATCTCAAATCTTGCAATTTTGCAGGCTTGAAAAGGTTTGATTCTGAAAAGGAAATAATGTAATGTAAATGAGCTGTCAGATTTTGAGCATTTATCCAAAATTAAAACAAAATCCCAATATTAAATAGTTTGTCCATTCCCTCCAAAAATATTAAGGTACACAAGTACAAAAATTATGTCTTGCTGTAACGTGTGCTTTCCAGACATATTTTACTTGTACAAATGCACAGTTCAGGCCTGTGTCCCTAAAAGTATTTAGCTCCGCTTAAAACCACCCAGGAATTAAACTGGATGAAAGCATGCTTGGGAAGTTGTTGGAGGTTTAATTACCTTTTCCTTTTTTCTCTTTAGTAGGAGTTCTGAATTCTGGAGGAGTAAAACTCCAGTCTCTACTGTATTGAAATGATATTTTTTTTAGCACTCCAATCATTGTCGCTACTTGACTAAGACATTTCTGTGCTAAAGCAGGTGCATTTACTTTTCAAGTATTATTTTACTAATCAATTGAAAAATTACCCCCATGAATGACAGAAGCGCAGACCTTTGGAGTATTTCATTAAAAGGAGCAAACATTAATTACAAATCCAGCCCAACCTTTGCAGACATAAATTATGGGATGGATCTATTTTCTCCATGCTTAATTGCAAGCAGTGACTAGCTCTTTAAATTATTATCTCTGAGGCATGAATGAAATTAGAATGGATTTGATGATATTCTCAAGGCTTATTGTATCTAAATAACTTGGCCATGTATTGTCTGATAATATAAGGAAGAGTAGATGAAATAGCTTTGAGGCTCTAAAGAGAAGTTCAGTTACCATGTAAAAATTGGGATTTGCAAAATGGAATTGGAACCTCAAAGTCTTTGCAGACAGAGAGTCTAGTTGTAGATTTAACAACAGGATAATACTGTCCAAGTATTTTTTCTTCTGAAGTCTAAGATTTTTAGGTGTCTGTAGTTTTCTGAAGCATTCACATTTCAGGCAGAATTTTCCAGGCAATATCTTTTCTGAAAAGTAATATTTACGTTTCAAGAAAAAGAACAGTTTTTCTAGTGAAGTAGAACACCCTTCCCACAGAATTAAGAAGGTTGAAAATTTTGATTTCGGAATAGCCACAAAGCTGACATGTTTGTGTTCAAACTGAAAACAGGCAGGGAAATAGATGAGTAAAGTGCCTTTAATTGGTCCATTGATTAGCCATGTTTATTGATACAAAGTAGTTTTTCAAAGACATTCAACAATGGCCAAATTTTCACATGGCCATTTCTCCTGACTAATACATGTATTTACAGCATATTTTCTACTTGCCTTTTTGACTTTTTAAATACCAAGAATCAGCAATTTTTTTCTTTGCGTCCTAAAACTCAGATGAACAGTTAGGCTATTTTTTTGAGGCCTTTGAAAGTAGTTTAAATTGGAAACACTGAAAACAAATCTCCCAATTTTAAAACAAGTTTTACTTAATATATGTCTCTTTTGAGTTCTCTTTACCTATACTAGTTTTATAACTCCATCTGTTTTCCAAGAGAGAAGTATTCAGTAGTTACCATTTACAATGGTATGACTTAAATTATTACCATATAATGAAACTCACTTCCAATTTCTAAAAAAATGTTTGTTCAATATATGACAAAGAGATGGAGCAGAATAAAATTAAAAATTGAACATGCATAAAGCTCAAACAAATGAACATGAAACTAGTTGATAAGCCTCAGTATACGGCAAAACTGATCTTGAAGTTTCTGAGCAACTCAGATATGGAGAACTTCCAGTCCTTTTCTGCTTAAAATAATTTAAGAATTCATTCCCACAGGAACTGAACAGCACTGTATACATGTAGGTAACAGAAAGTGTGGTTTACTATGACGAGTGAGGAATAGATGTAGACTGCAAGGGTTTTTCTTTTTTTAAAACAATGATGAAAACATAATCTTTTTATTCTTTTATTTTTATGCATTTAATGATTTAGACTGTGCATTGGAAAAAGAAAGCAGTCTTTGTAAGAACTACGACCTTTATATACTACATCCTTTATATACTACAACCTTTATATACCACATAGAGTGTGAACAAAGGACTCTGAACAAAGACTCTCAATGAGAACTGCCTGCCCCATGTTTTTACTCTTCTTCTAGCAAAGATGTTAATCATTTGGCATTGCATACTTAAAGGAAAATAATAATAAAATAGATAATGACTTGCTTGCAGCTCAATTTACTTGTGTCATGATATAATAAATACCAAGCTGAGTTTTCACAGTATTAATCATTAACCTAGGAGAGGGCATTCGCTTAAAATGCATTCCTGTTTCATGAATACATTTGTAGATATTTTAACAGCAGTTTCAAATATGCTGAAGACATAAACAAGCCCAAGTGCCCCAGAAGCCAAACTCTTTTTCATCTTTTAACTTTTGGATATAAAGTTAACATCCATCTTCCCAGACAGAACAGCCTCTGAAACCTGAACAACTGAAGCAAAGTTGAATTCTGGGAGGTACAGAGGAAGCCCAGCTCAAACTGAGAGCTTTATTTGTGCAAGACACTAAAACATGCAAGGCAGGGGTACATACATAACTCAAAATATTCTGATATGATACTGATCTTTTTCCAGTTTTTCCTCTGTGACAGACTTCTCAGGCCCACAGCAAAATGTTTCTGGTACTGAGGTGAAGATTCTGCAACCACATTAGAAGACTACCTGGAAAAAAATCTATTCTACTGGAAGGTTAGAGATTGGTTCAAAAAAATTTAGAAATAATTGGTCCAGCATAAAGAAAACTTCATGGGCTTAATATTGTGTATTGTTTAGGAGAGAGAAGAGTGAAAAATCCTACTTGCTTGGATTTTGTATTTATAATAAATGTGGAATTTTGTATTTAAATGATTTATGTTCCCTTTTTTCTCCATGATATTTTACCCTAACTTAAAAGTTGGGAGTTAAAGATTGATTTGGAGCTTGGGAAAAGCAGTCAAGCAGTGGACCACTGCGGACAGAGTGAAACCTTTAACCACATTGCCTGAGAAAGGCAGTACTTGGCAATCTATCCCTGGGAATGATAGTATCATAGGTAACCTATTTGCTCTGGAATCTAAACCACAGCACCACATTTAAATGACCTGCATCTAAAATTAAGGTAAATACGTTATGGGGATCTCCCCATTTACACAGACCTGTGTGGAATGTCTGATTTTTAACAGACCTGGACAAATTCCTCATTCTTCTCAGTAACCCATTCAAAACAAAATTTGGTGACTTATCTTTTTTTTTTTTCCCTAAAACCATCCAATCCTAAAATCTCATTTAGATCTAGTCACTGAACATCATGTCCTTTGTTTTTCTTTAGAAAGAAAAAATCACTAGCAATTATTGGGTTTAGCACCTTGCAGGATATATACACATATGAGGAAGAAACACCTTAGGCACTGTTTGAATCTAACACCATGGTAATTTATAACATCTAGAAAGGCTGGAGTAGAGGAGGTAGGAAACCGGTTAAATGGGGGGTTTAAAAATTAAGATACTTTCTTTATCAAGGGTTATGGAAAACATATGAAGGAGGAATATTACATACCTTTAGCCAAAGGATACATGGTTTTCCCACTGAATACAAAACTGCAGAGAAACTTTGCTTTAAGTTGCAAAGATTGTTAATGGAAATATTGAGAAATTATTATTTCCAGCTAAATATTAAACATTGGCCTATTAATACCTCGTTTTTAGTCTAAATGTGGGCAAGTATTTATTCAGATATTGCTATGCACCAAAACAACATGCATTAATTATAGCTAAGAAAGAGTATGAGCAAATACTGCTTTGAGGCAGATCCCTAGTCACAAAGCATACAGCACAGCTTCTCTGACCCATGGATGTTATGGTCCTTTTAACATGCATTTCATGGAGTGGGCTGTACCATACTAAATGGTGCAAGTCATAGAAACCTTGTGTATGACACTGAAGACAACCAGATGGCACTAATAACTAGTTCAAGTGCAACTCCTACATCAGGACTACAGCATGACTCCAAGTGACGGGAGGACCTAGGAACATTTCCCTCCAGACTGGTGAAAACATAGGCGATCCCCAAGTTCTAATAACCAGTTCAAGTGCAACTCCTACGTCAGGACTAATAGCCAGTTAATAATACCCTAATAATACCTATAATAATACCCCATTAGTACCTTAATACTAATAACCAGTACTAATAACCAGTTCAACTGCACCAAGAACCAGTTCGAGTGCAACTCCTACTTCAGGACTACAACATGAGTCCAAGTGACGGGAGGACATAGGAACACTTCCTTCCAGATTCTGGTGCAAATATAGGCTATCCCCAGGTTCACAAAAGGAAAAAATCCCAGGGCACATTTGTGTACCTGCAACTCAGTTTCAGTGCATCTGCCCAGAGACAGAGTACAGCATGGAAATAGCCCCTGTGACCACTAAAAGGACTGAGACCATTCAGTATCTGGTAGGTAATGCCAACTTTTGTTTGCAGAAAAGATAAACTATTATGGACCATCAAGACCAGCATAGCTGGGTTGCACAGACCCAAGTGTGACCCTGTTCCGGAGTTTGAGGATTCCAGGTTGGGAGAAACGCAGCACAATAGGGAATCATAACTACTTTATTAATGCAGGGAAAATACAGAGGTAACAAAAGATACAGTAAAGGATATTTCTAATGTTTGGTTATCTTACCAACCCCAAGGACTCTGTAATGACAATCAGGAAACCAGCTCCAAGAAGCATCATCACAGTGTGAGGTGGCAGGCTCAACCTTAGTGGGTGTCCTCATGGAGGCAACATTGCTCTGAGATGTATGAGGTTCTGCCTCTCCACATCGCATGAGGCTCAGGCTTTTATGCTAACAAAAATGTACACTCATTCTGAAGGCAGGGGGCCAGCCTAAGTCAGAAGAAGTGGCCAGCAATATCTAGAAAGGTATCCAAAGGTCAGGACTTTTCCGGGCAGTTCTAAAGAGGAACCTTCTGGGGAGGAACCAAAGCTGGACTTTCCAGGGAGGAGCCAAAGTGGACAAACAGTACTTTTCCACCTTTGCGTGTTTCACCACAGATCATTATCTGTTGTCCCTGACACAGGCCTGTGCTGTACAGGAATAGAAGGCCCTTGCAGAGAGCTGCTCAGTTTCCCTGTGCCCCTCAGGGCTGTAGTGTGTGGCCCATAACTGTCACCTGCTAGGATTGCAGCACGTGGCTCACAGGAAAGCTGGTCACTTTCATCACTGCTGGTCTACGCAGATAGAGTTACAGACACACAAAAAATGACAAGGGTGTTAATGATTATCATACTGGGGGCCACAAAACACAACAGTACCTTCCTGTAAGTTATGTACATAGTTCTCATTCTGCACTTCTTTTTCTCAGTTCAGCAAATTCTGAAATAAAAAGTAAAAGTAACATCAGCACGAGGGAGATGCAGCTGTGTAGTGATTTTGAAATGAGTTGACTCCAGGCTGTGTCAGTATTCCACCTTACCTTCCTCCAACCTAATTTGTTCTTGTGTTTTTAAGCTGAAACCTGACATGGGGGAAAAATTATTATTCTATTCATCTGAACCTTCCCAACTATTTAAATAATCATGTCACCTGTAAATTGTGAATAACCTTGTTGCACATTGTGTAATTGATATGGGTTAAACTCCTGAAGGATAAGGCCCAGAGTGTTTCAAATAATAGTTCTTGGTCTGTCTTTCTCTGACAGCGAAATACAAATAACAACTTATTTTGGCCAAACCAACCAATTCCTGGTGAATTTATGTCCTTAATGGGAGAGCTGCCATGATAAACAAGAAGGGGATGTAGCTATACAATTCAGTGCATTCTAGTCAAAAGCGAAATATCTTAAATCAAATGTTCAGTAGGCTTAAAGGTTCCTGCTAAGCCCCCTCTATTAAATCTTCATAATAATGTGACAAGCTAGAATTCGTGTCTTCTACTTTATTAAAAAGAGGGCAACCACTACAATAAAGTAATATTGAGAAATAAAATTTACCTTGGATCAGTTTCATGTAAACATAAAAAAATCAACTTCTCAGAACTCACATGAAAAACATAATGTAGTTAATATTAAATACAATGATTATGCAACCTATTACTTTTACAGTTTGTGCTTCTGTGTCCTTGATTTCAGCCCTGTTTTGCTTATGATTAATGAATGACTAACCTTCAGTACTCTCATTTATTTCATACCTCATTATGAATTTAAAAATGTCAATTTGTAATTTGAAAATAGCAAAACATGAATGGAAATTGAACAATGTTCATAAATGCAACTGACACCCTTATAAAAAAACTCCCAGTGCGGAGTATTGTATCATGTTTTCATAGTTCACATTTTCTGACTGGTTTTGATATAACTTTGAAGGGTGTAGATAACTTGTTCCCATAAAAAAACTGATTAAATTTCTGTACGTGTTTTCTAAGAACATCAGGAGTGTCCTTGCACTCCCTACACAGTTACTTTCACACACAGATCCTAGAATAGCACCTGGTATGCTTTTCTATTTTAACTTGTCAAGGTCTTATGCTATAATTTCTCATGGCTTCTCATCTGCTTTGCTTGGAATTATTTTACCAAAGTTTGATACTTTATGATGTTATGTGATTATACTGTTAGCATTCAGGTAGGGACAAAATCTAGGCTAGAAAAAATGATAGAATTTTGCGTATATTGAGCTTGTAATTATTAAAGAAAAACCACTAACTTAATTATACTAAAACCAAAGTTTCACACCAACATTTCACAGTACTACTTTGTTGTTGTTATATTGTTTTTACGTTTTGATAACTATTTGCAATTACAGAATATGGTAGTTGCAAAATACTTTCTTAAGCAGGAAAATAGGCCTGAGTGACATCAGGGTGAAATCATATTCTGTGGAGCACTCAAAGGCATAAACCAAAAAGTCCACGTTTTCTCTCAGTTTACTGGAGGTAAATACTTAAATCACTTGGGCACCACCGTCAGAAGATGACAGTTACAAGCTATAAAAGAACACCTGTGATAAACTGATAGCTTGAGGAGTAGATTATGGTATCTAGGGAAGCTCAGGGTAACTCCATTCAAAAGTGTCACTATCGTAGCTGGGAAGCTGCCCTGGGGAAGTTGTTAGTGCCACAGAAATTTTCCTTTGGACATTTGGCAATCAATGCTATTCACAGTGTTCACCTCTGTGGCTATGCAAGAACAGGGCCTGTGCTGTCTAGAGAGCAATAGCCTGTGAGGCTGTGAATGGACTGAGCTACATTCCAGATTGTATAGACATGACCAGGCTAACTTGGACAAAACTGGACAGTTTGGTGATTTCTGGTACTGTAGGTGGAGCTGCATATACTTCAGTGTGGGCTAATACAGTCCATCCAGAAGACTGTGCAGTCTAGTCTTCTCTTATGACTTTGGCAATCCTGTCTACAGGAACAAGTGGGGTTTAAAGTTCTGCAAAAGAGACTTCATTGTATAAAGGCATTACCTCTAAAGCCCCAGTGACAGCTGCACCCAGCTGCTTCTCAGAAGATGATCTGTCTCTATGCCTTACCCTTTTTGGTTTCTGGCTCATAATGTGCAAGCAGCAGCACTCACACCTACTATTTTTGTCCTGTCTTATTTGCAGCTGGATTATGGCTGTGAGGTTTATTCAGATGAGGTTTATTCAGATTGGATGCTGAGGATACATTTGACTGAGAGTAGACCAGAGTCCATGTACTTTATCAACAGAAATGTAAAAATCAACCCCTACTGATTGCATACTACTTCACTCTGTACAATAGACATGGCTGTTTGTGGTGCCAAGTTCAATAGCTTAAATGTTGTGTCACTTATAACTGAGCATGGTTAGCAACTGCAGGCTGACCTTCAGCCTTGCCTTTGCTTAATATTGTAGCTTTATGTTTTCCTCCAATTTGCTCAGAACTCATTGTACCATGGATTATTAATCTATAACTAAACATTATCCTTGGTGTTCAACTAGATGACAGTATTTGGAACTAATGCAAATCAATTACTTTTCTTTGAATTTTGTAAGTAGCTTCATTACAGGCTTTTATTCTTACAATTTCAGTGAAAAGTACAAGAAAAAAAAGTAGCTGTTTACTTAGGCTCACTGTTTTAAATCACATCCCACCTATGATGCACTTTAAGATCAGTGAACAGTTTGTCCTTAAAATTAACAGAACCAAATACTCACATCAATGCTACATCCTTATTCCTAGAAAGCTGTATGTCAGTTCTCAGCGTGAATAAAGAAGAGAACATCTTTACACATGACAAATGCAAGGAGGTAACAATAGATGGCAAATCTGACATGAGTTAGGAAGTATTTGGGGGTAACGGGGAGGGAGGGAAGAATAAAAATAACCCAAAACCGAACCAGCAATCTATGATCATATGATTCTAACTTCCTGAAGATAAAAGAAAAACAGAGTTTGTGGTGGACATGGCATATTCACAGAATAAAAGGGTGGTTTGAATGGGTTAGAAGGGACCTTAAAAAGTGAATCAGAATCATGGAATGATTAGGATTGCAAAGGACCTTAAAGACCATCCAGTTCCAACCCCCTGCCATGGGCAGGAACACCTGCCACTAGACCAGGCTGCTCAAAGTCCCATCAAACTTGGCCTTGAACATCGCCAGAGGTGGGGCAGCTTCTCTGGGCAGCCTGTGCCAGTGCCTCACCACTCTCATAGTAAAGAATTTCTTCCTAATATCTAACCAAAATCTACGTCTTTCAGTTTAAAGCCATTCCTCCTTGTTCTTTTACTACATGCCCCTGTAAAAACTCCCTCTCCAAACTTCTTGTTGGCCCCTTTAGTTACTGGAAGCCTGCATTCAGGTCTTCCCAAAACCTTCTTTTCTACAGGCTCATGGCTTCCCTTCCTTCCAGCTTTTCAACTGCACCACACAGCTTGGTGTCGCCAGCAAACTTGCTGAGGGTGCACTTGATCCCACTGTCCATGTTGCCAACAAACAGTGCCGATCCTAATACTGACCCCTGAAGAGTGCTACTTGTCACTGGTCTCCACTTGGACATTGAGCTGTTGACTGCAACTGTTTGAGTGCAATGATCCACCTAATTCCTTATCCCCTGAGCAGTCCATCCATCAGATCCATGTCTCTCCAATTTAGAGACAAGGATTTTGTGTGGAACAGTGTCAGAAATTAGAGAAAACTACACAAAACAGGTCTGAGTATATTACTACAATGAGTATTACCTTCAGTATAGAAAGATCAAACCCAAAACATGTATACTATGGGAGAATTGAAGTTACATAAGGTAAGGATGTCTTATCTTTAATAATTTAGCCTTTAATAAGTGGATTCCTATTTAAGCAATGAGAGCATTTAATCTTCGTACTTAACCAGAATGAGAGTTTACTTCTCAAGGAAAATGCTTAGAGATAACTAAAACCAGCCTGAAACTTAGTAAGTGGTCCTTTCGTTACTTGAAGCACAACTATTTCAAGATATCACTTATACATTTTTAGTATTAAAATACCAAGAAACACCTTCAGGACCTACCCAGTCTTCATTTTGACTCAAAACTATCCATATGGCTTAACTGGGTGTTTATAGTAGAATTTTTGTAAAGTATTTTAAACCAGAACCTATGGTAACTCATTAAAATAGCTTAGCATATCTACACAGTATTTTGAGGTATCTATTCTCCCACATCCTAGGGAAAGCAAATACAACCAGGTAATTTCTATTGTTTTCAAATCCCAAGAACCTGTAAACAAGTCTTCTCAGACTATCAAGAGCACTACAAGTTTTTGCTTCACTGTTAACATACTAAACATAGAATCATACAACCATAGAATAGTTAGGGTTGGAAATGACCTTAAGATCATCTAGTTCCAAAACCCCTGCCACAGGCAGGGACACTTCACACTAAACCATGCCACTCAAAGCTCTGCTCAACCTGGTCTTGAACATCACCAGGGATGGAGCGTTCACAACTTCCCTGGGCAACCCATTCCAGTGCCTCACCACCCTTACAGTAAAGAACTTCCTCCTTATATCCAATCT
>WYDI02040786.1:0-26515 GCA_009867235.2 Psittacus erithacus
CCTTTTTCTTTTTCTTCTTTTTTTTTTTTTTCAGAAATGCATTTGCATTTTTTCAACTGTTAGCATTACCTTGAGATTCTAAAAATAACTACTGCTATTAGGTAATCTGAATGCATGTTACAGATTAATACTTTAAAAAATTTATATCATGTTTTTCATACCAGTCTACCCTGAGAGTGCCTCTCTTTTTTACCAGTATTAATTATGTTAGTTGTTAAACACAGTTGATTTTTTGGGACATCACAGATGAAAATAAAATAATTTGGCATTCTGTGTCATCTGTTTCTAGTTTTTCTCTCCACTGAGTTATGGATCTCTACTCTCCTTGAAAATGTTTTTGCTGGCAATGTACAATAATACATGTACATTGTAAAAAAATGTCTTGCTTTCCTTGACATTTTCCAGCAAGTTGCATTGCATTTTATAGTCCAACCTTTCTGATTTTGTCTTTACAAAAATTGCATTACTCTTTTATGTTTGTTTGGAACATTTTTTTTTTGTGTGTATTAGAAATTTTTTTATGCTTCATTTATCTGTTTTGGTCAAGGTAAACTACCTGCTTACTATTTGCTAGTGCTGGTCTTCTGTACTCTACCTTCACTCAGCATAATTTGCTTTCAACTTCCTAAAGACCTGACAATTCTCCTTCATTCCTTAGACCAGCTCACAGGTACTTCAAGTTTATTCTTTTCCACCAATATAATAACAGTGCTGAAAACTCTTTCAATTATTACTTAAAGAATTTCAGTGTGTCTATTTTTCTGTACAGTCAATCTCAAACCCCAACCACCTAATCCAACCTGCCACTTAGAACTGAGCCAGGTTTGATGCTAATAAAACATAGTTCTTTACAGTACTACTCAAGTCATGCAGGTTTTTCTGCTGTGGTAAGTAAAACATAATCTTGGTCTTGATTTGAAGCATCTGGATCAAAATCTTCTCTTGCAAGATAAAATAGGAAACTGACAATAGAAATATTGGCTCACAGAAGCTAATTAAAATCCCAGATAACCATGTTTGAATGTTAAGAGAAGGTTTGTTTGGACTAAGCACGTCTTGTGCCTGGAGCTCTCAGTTACTGTCTTGCTTGTAGCAAGACTACAGTCTTCAGTGAAAAGGACAAGTGAGGTGTTAAACAGTTGTTTCCAAGATCTTCACTGTTGCGGAAAATCGGTCTTGACAATCTCTAGATGGGGTTTTTCTTGCAGAAAAAGGTACATGAACAAGCACTGCAAGGCTGATCCCAAGACTGAGAATGAATTTCAAGTGTAGACAGAGGTCACTGCAGCATGGGGGAAACTGCATGCTTGTCAATGCTCCGAAGTGTCTTCTTATACCATTAATACATCTTTACACATCTCAGTGCAATAGACATGACTACACAGTCTGCTTTTGGGTTGCTTACAATGCATAAATGAGAAGTGAAAGATCTGATTGCAGCTCCCAGAACCTTCCTGTTCCCCCTGCCTGTGACAACTTGGTAAGAGCTATTTTGATATACACAGACAGCAAATCATCAGTATTGCTAGGTTCTACATTGTTCGAATGAGAATAATGAGATTATTTCATTCTTTAAAATTTGTATTTTATTTGAGTTTTACCTTCATTTCCTAAAGAAATCAGGTTCTGGCAAGCACTGTCTTGCTATTTTTTAAGCTACTGGTTGACTGCAATTAGATTTTACTGAATATTCAAAGTTACCAAGCTCCCACAAGTACCAGTACTGGAAAATTGATAGAAGAACATAGCTCTCCTTCCAGTTGAAAGGAAGTTTTTTATTCATAGTGAGAAGAAAAAGTCAGGTACGTAAGTCAGGTACATAACCAGAAGTTGCATAGGATCTGAATAATCAACACATATATATATACCTGACCATAACACATGTGACTACTCCCCTGGATGCAGAGGAGAGCTGAGGACACTGCAGTGGTGATAAGTGCTAGGGATGTACAAGAGCTGAGAGTGCTATAACAATGGGAAAACAAAAGATGGCAAATTACGAATCCCCACAGAACTGGACTTCATACTTCTACCATTTATGAATGAATGGATCTTTTTCACCATTTGGCAGCATTGAGCCAATTCTTCTAAATGTTAACTAGTCACCGCTTTGCAGCATGAAATAAATATATAAACAAGATAGGTAGATAGATAGATATAAACAAGATTTTTTTCGTTGCTGATACATCACCACTATCAGATTTAAGTGAGTCAGTATCCATATACTGTTTTCTAATGGTGAAACTTTTTTCAAATCTTTAAATGGATAAAATGAAAGACATATGGGTTTTATACTGGGCTTCCTCACAAAAAATACATATTGAATAACACATACTATTATGATGGCCTTCAACTACTTTGTAAATTGTGTTTTGAAGGTAATTTCTAATACCTAGATACTACTAGTTTGTGTGATTTACCTAATTTCTTGCCCAAGTAATTTACATGAATAAAACCTGTACTTGCTATGTAGTTCTAATATTCAGTGGTGGAATCTTTGCAAGCAGACTTACATGTGGGAAAAAGGTTGGGTAGAGCACAAGCTGGAATGATGCATTCAAACTTGAAATCAAAGGTTGAAGAACAAATTCAGTTTATTAACAATATAATTAAACTGCTTTTTACATCAGTGCCATGGTTTCTACCGAAGAGAGAAATGAGTGCTTTGACCCCCAATATTCAAAAGTGATGCCACTATGCTAACAATGGAAACATGTACAATGTGTCTTGTAAAATTTGCTGTCTTTTGCTTTGTTTGAAAAATGTTTTTTGTTCAGTTATGCACTAACCTCTAAACTGATTCAGATAATACAAGGACAGGGTTACACTATTTATACAAAGCTTCTAGACCAAGGGTTTGAGACTATAAAGACAGCAGCACAGCAGAAAAGAAAAATAGTACTGAACTTCAGCTACAGCTGTTCATGCCTCAGTTAAAGGTTAACTGTAGTAACTGCCCTGTACTTTTAGATCTCTGGAAAGTGTCAGGCTTGTAGCAGTGTCTTTGTGAAGGCCCTGCAAGGGTCATTGTGCCCTTTTTCTCAATATCTTCAGTTTGACAGAAAAAAACTTAGATTGTGCATTTTTTTTTATCTGGTTATTATAATCTTCTGCTAGTGTAAAATAAAAATGATTCTTCACTGAGATTATTTTCAGAATTTTTCTGGGTTACTTGCAGCTATAAAAGTAATAGAAATATGCCTTTTAACATATCGCTAGGTCTGTGTAGCATCCACTGCTCCTCCCCCCCCCAAAAAAAAAAACAACCAAAAAAACCAACAAAGACAAAGACAAACAAACAAACAAAAAACAAACCAACAGTAAAAAACCAACCAAAAAGCAACAGAAAACCAAACCTGTGGGCTTTAACAGAGTATTTGAGAAATCTTTACCAATTACTGGCTACTGACTTCTTCAATTATAATGAAAATTTTATTACCAGTTTACCAGTGAAAAATGCCAATCTTCTCAAGAGAGACTTAGCTTCAAAAAAGATTGGGAACAACAGCTCTCAATTATGCAGGTACAGTAAGAGCCAGAGTATCATCACCCTTTGAACTTGTTGGAGTAGGATACGCACACAGCAGTTCAGAAAAATAAGGTGTTTCTTCAGGCTCAACTTGAGGCGTATGGGGATCTGTTGTGAAACAGAACTTAACAAGCACCCAAAAAGTGTGAGAATACTCCACAGCACTCTGCGTTTCCCCTTTGCTTTTTTTCCTTCCCTAAATAAGTGTTCACTGCTTGCTGCTTGGCAGAAAGTTCTATACCCCAGCCTAGTAGACAGTGAAAGCATCTTATCTGTTCTTTTAGACAAACTTACCAACAAACAACCCAAAAGAAAAAATAGAACAAGACAGAATTTTAACATGTGAATTGTATTCAGTCAAGTATAGGTGATATCTGAGTACTTTATTAAATGCATCTCTCTCCAAACTCCCTTTGAGCAGGTAACTACACTTTTCAGTTTCAGGTTCTTCCTCACTGTTGCAGTCCTGCTTCTCCTGTTGACCACTGAGCAATCAAAGAATCAGCATGTTTATTTTGTTTGTAACAACACTCAGTAATTTTTCCAGTTTCTTTCATTTCTGTAACATCTATAAATATAAGTTTCTTTACCTCTTGATACTTTCTACATCTACTGACACATTTCTCCTAACTGCAGCAGTTAGGGAATATGGAAAACAGCATTTCCCACAACAGTTTCTCCTGGTCCTTTGACTATTTCTGTTTTAAATTGCTTTAGAGAAAAATTTTCTCCTCCAGGCATGTCACATTTATCTGTAAAATATAGCTCTGGTTATATGGCTGTTGGTGTTGTCATAAGCAGCATTCTTTTCCACAGATAACTTATCATCATATCTCTCTTGCCATAGGGATTCCAGTTCCTTTGGATTTAGAATCATTACCAAATTTTAATAAAAAGAGTAGTACCTTGTCCTAGAAATCATTAACTTCCACTAATCATGAAATCCCATTAACTTTCCTTGGAAGTGATCATAGGTTTGTGATGGCATAAATGACAAAAAAGGATCTATATGTAGGATAATATATGAAACATGCAATATACAGTTTGTATATATATGTGTGTTATATACTACAAGACAGCTGCTGGAATTGACTTATTAATACAGAAAAGATAATTCATAACAATGTAAGAACTAAAGTGAAAGAACTAAACTCCAATGCTACTACAGAATGTAAAGAATTATCAGCCTAAGAAAAAAAGAAAAAAGTTTTTAAATTTACGTAGCAATTCAAAATACATCTTTGAATTATTATAATAAAAATAATATTATTTAACATAAGAAACTAAAAACCAGCTCTAAATTCCTTGAAACTGTTACTTTGGAGCCATACCTTGGGTTAAGGGAAACAGATACTTACATTAATGGCTTCAGATATAACTTGACAAAATATTCAATTATGTCACTAACTGAATATGAGGCATTTCAAATATCTTAAAATAAAAAAGTGCAAATGTATTTTCTTGAAATGATAGTCGAACAAAGCCTGAAAATGTATATGATGCTGAGTTATTCAGCTACTTGCCTGACACCATTTCAGTGATGCAAATTTTATTCCAGTATAGTCATATGGAATGTTTGAATAACATTTTGTATATTTGAAAAAAAAGAAATATTAAAGAAAAGCCTTTATTTCCAAGGTTTAAATAATCACAATACCTTTAATTAATCAACTATGCATCCTCACTATAAGAAATAATTGAATCTTCTGGAAGAAAAATAATTTTAAAAAATTTCATGTTGTTACATGTATTGCCTTTTGCTCATGCAGAACAGAGACAATATTAAAAGATGAGAGAATAAATAAGTTGGGTGGCTTGCATAATTCCAGTTAATAATAGATTACTTTTTAATTGTCAGATAGATATATTTACTATCTTTTCAATGATTATTAAGGCTTCCAGGGAAGAAGTGCCAGAGTTTAAAAAATTCTGTGTTTACATTCTGTGTGTTTTGTGTTGGTCTCAGAATACCTACATCTTATGCCATTAGCTCTTTAGGTTGTGGAGAAAGGAGGCGATCATTTTGTAATTAATGATAAGCTCCCATCTAAAGACTCAAGGCCTATTGAATTTGTCAATAGAGAAACAGTCAAGAAACTTAACCTGAAGTAACTGTTGAAGGATATTAATTAAAATTAATTAAAACGCAGTATTGATCCTTTTGTTCAGAATTTCAATGGCTTTAATTCAATGTAGTCCACTTCAGACTTCAAAGTAAATTAAACAAAATTAAATTAGGGCCGCTTTAATTCTGAATATGTGTCTTCATTGGGATTAATGCATATTAATTTCATACAGAACTACAGGAACTACAAAGAAACTCTACAGTGAATTGCCTACTTCATAACAGTTGCCTCTGCCTGCATCTTTTCTCCACAGAAAATTAAATTTAAGGTAATCTTCTTGCCTTGTATGCAGATTGGGCAAATTGACTGTTTATTAATATCTTACTTTGATATGTTGGGTATGTCCTTACTTCCATACTCAATCAATTTAAACAAGCTTTCTTGAACATCCAAGACATACTTTTTTGCTGCAACTACATCTGAAAGAGCTTAATGAGAAACTGACTTCCAAGTGTAAAACAATAAGGTTATGTTGGAATTTTTCTTTAATGTTTCTCACAGGAGAAGTTAATTTTTAACAAAATATTTTCAAAAAACAGCCTTATCCAAAAAAAGACAGTTTTGATGTGAAACTGTTGATCACTCCTGAGTATGTCAGTAGCAATTTGTTCTTTTTTGTGAGCAGTGAATGAAAAGAATCTCAGAAATGCATTACTGAACTGACCTTACTGGACTTGTTTTGTAGAGAAATTGTTATGCAAAAAATATGCAATCTTAAAATGTTCAATGATTAAGAAAATTATGTAAGCAAATTTAGTAATGTACAGAAGAAAAATTTATGATACTGTGTACCATAAATGGTGCTTTCCATACCGTATATATAACAAGCACACTACTAAGGTTAATAAAAGAAGTTACTCTGTAGTTGAGGTAAAATATTACTCTCATCACAGTGATGAGACACATCATCACAGCAAATCCACCAGATCTTGATTTGCATACAAGCCATCAATTTACAAAAGGGGTTCAGAAATAAAAACACAGACTCAGAAAGCAATAGAAATTCTGAATAGGAAAAAATAACAATAATTATTATAAATACGTATCTGATCTCATTCATGTCATATGCAATTTCCATTAGCAGTCACTTGAAGCAAATACTTCATAAAATTTATAGAACAGAAATTGTTTAATCATCAGTGGTATTGAACAAACACTGAAAGCTTACATACATAGAGCTGGCACAAGAGGTGCTCTATCAAAATATATAAATTCATTCTAAGGTATCCTTTATATATCTATTTATTAGATGCACATGATTAAGAGGACGCTTAAAGCATATATCTATTTGTGGCATTAATCCACTGGTTATTGCTACTTGCTTTCTTGCAGGCCCTTTAAGTTTGTAGAAAATATTTTGCAAACAAACAAGTGTATTCCGCTGAAAATTGTCCTTCTCTTTCAAAAGAGAATGATTATGTGAATAAAGCTGCCATGCACAGTAGTGGAATGATTTTCCTGTGAATAGTATTTGGTGAGAGAGCTGATTTGGTCAGTCTTCTGAAGAGTAGCTTTTCTTTGCAGTATCAGGATGACTATCATGAAATATACTTTACATGAGATAAATATAGACCTTTGCATTTCAGCCACAGCTTTTGTGTAGATACAAGAAGTTAATTGCTGATGTGACATTGTAAACTAGGCATAAAAACAGAACAGCAATAATATTTGGCTTTCAGTACTCTGTGTAGCATAATGAATTACTGAAATATGATATTCAAAACAAAACTAAGTTGATGCATTTCTTCAGTAACTTTGCTTTGTGATGTTAAAAGTAATCTCATGTGGAAAAAAAGAGCAAAACCTAATATAAAGAAGTAAATGTAACAGTCATGGCTAACACACTGCACTGGGAATTTCCAAAGTTCAAAGCAAGAGTAGGTGATTCTCACACTAAACAACCATTACTTTTCTATGTTGATAATTTGTGAATGAGACTTAAGAACACATGTAATGAATCAGATGACACAAAACAGCAGGAGGTTGGTAGGTTTTTTTCCAAATTTTTATTCTGCTGAGACACAAGATAATCTTTGAATGGATTCTTAACCAAAAGGATTTGAAAATTATATACAAAGGTAATTGCTAGAGCTGTTTTTAGAAGTCAATTATTGCAATTTCTTTCCTTGCCCTTACAGAGAAGAAGACATTTGTGCCAAGAGCTACATGAAAGAAAGAAAACAAACGAACATGGAGTCAATACCTCATGGGAAGGTGAAATTATTTATTTTCATTAATAAAAATTCATATGTGGAAAGCAGTCTCAGAGTGGTAGCAAACATGTTCAAAAGAAGATAAAAATAACAAGGCGATTTTTTTGTCTTGCGCTGGCTATTTAACAGGCAACACCAGACAGACAGTTCAGTCCTATCTTCCATGCAATCCTACTACAAACACATAAGTAAAAAAACAGTTTTCTCAAGGAGAAAAAAAGACTACTTAAAGCAAATAAAAACTAAGGAATTTTGTTCGTCTGGCATTAACGTTAAACTGTTACAAATGAAATAAAAACGTTTACATGTAAAAGCTCTAAACACTAAAGATTCAAGTGGGAAAACAGATATCTCCAATGTGATCTCAAGAAAGAAAAAAGAATCAAAAAAGGCTTTAATTTGTGGTGAGGAATTTGGAATGGAGATCTAAAATGTCATCTGATGCCTTTAGAGTGACAGCATTTCAATTTGAGAGGATGACAGTACTTCTGGAATGTAATAGATACTGAACACTGAAACACGGAATAAAATACCTCTTGACCTTGATTTCTTATGGAAAGATCTGTTTACTGTTAGAATGAGAGAACTTAATTCCACCAAATAGTACAATCAAGAGACTACATGAAACCACTTAAGCAATGATAAACCATCATTTCTGACAAAATGTTGAAATAGATGTGCTTTGCACTTCAAATTCAATAAGCTTTAACATGATTTTGGCAGTTATATTTTTATTCTGACCTGAGGAAATAAAAAAACAAAGCTTCAGCTTTCACTGGAAAAAACCCACCTTTATTTACTACAGAATTGCACTACATCACTGGTTAGGAAATTGATTTTCAGGATAAGGTATGTAGCTCAGATCTGTAAACACAGCAGATGATGTTAATGAAAACCTAGTTCAAACTAAAGCTGCCATTACTACATTTTTTTCTTCCATCTCTGAGTTTTAACAGTGACCCTCAGCATTGCTAGCAGATGGCACATGAAAGTGTAATCAGGAGTCAAACGCCACTATCTTATTTAAATCAGTCCTCTAACAGTTTTCAACCGTTTTCAGTTTCTGAACCTTTAAAAAAAATTCAAAGTGCTGTACAGAAGACATAAACTTTTGAGATCCACTAGAGAAACAGTACATGAACCCCAAAGGGCTTACAGGCTGCAGCTTGACAAAAAAAAACACATCAAAGAGTGAATTTAGTGTGCTGGAGGAGCCAGGTGCCTTATGGGAATTTTCAGTTGAGCCATGTCCTACCAAGCGTTTGAAATCACTGAAAGGAATAACCTTACAAAGATAAGAATGAACTTGAATTTTGTAGAAGAAAAGACCTCTTCTCAATCAGAGAAGATACGTAAGCAGTGCTAGCTTGCTCATGAAAGCACTTCCTGGGACTGTGTGGGCTTAGCTGTACTCAAGTGATCCTAAAGCTGAAGGAGAGAAAGTTTTTATACTTTTTTCTTTTCTATTATTATCATTTGTTAAGAATGATAATTGTTACAACTTTGTAGATCCTGTGTTCTGTACTTCCACTGATGTAGATCTCTTCATAGGGAGAACAATAAGCAATCTGTCTGGCTGAAATACAGTGCTCACTACTTTGGAGGAATGCCTGCAAGTAAACATGAGTTTTCCCAAGCACGGCTGTTTTCTACTATCCACCTTGTTTTTCTTACATTTCTAAACAGATATTTTTTTTTTTTCCCGTGCCTACTTCTTATTTATGTTTTGGGTTTTAGGTATGCCCTCTCCTCTCTTATTAATGTATTAAAAATAACATGGCTACTAAACCGAAAAACACATGCAAAGCTATTATGCAATTACTGAGTGATGGAACCTGTTAAGTTTTTTAAAAAGTACCAATTCAGTAAAGTAACAAAAGCTGCTAATATCTAGTTCAAGAACATCAGTGTTTCTAGTTTTGTAATACTTGTTTTTCCTCATAACTGGAGGACAGAAGTCATAATTAGACAAAAATTAGCAAAACATTTTAGTATGTTCTGGGTTTTGATGGACACTGGATCTACCACTTCAGTTTTTGTCTATATAGTACTAATGTCTTCAGAACAATGTTTTGCGGTTTACTTTCACAAAGTTAATCCCTTTTCATAGAAGTTTCATCTTGTGTGTCTTTTTTTTGTATTTAATTTTATTAGTGTTCTTAATTATTACATTTCATCAGCTCAAATTAATGAATATCTTAACATACCTTGAATAGACGTCACTTGGAACTTTTTTCCAGATGTTTTCATCCAAATTTCAGCTAGTTCTCATATGATCTCGTACTGCACTTTTTGGATTATGCAAAAGAATAGGGTACTTTTTATTGGCTTTTCTGTCATATGTATTATTATTCCACTTCTAAGAGCTACAGAAGTTCCCCCTTCTCAGCTGTGATGCTACAATTACTGGTGTGTGTCCTGAACCAGGGGAGAGTGCCAATGAAAACAATTACATGAGAAGAGGTCTATGTTAATGTCTAGCACCCAATATCTATTCCATTTTCTGTTCTCACTCTCATTCAAGTCTGTTTATGGATATTCATACTAAGGGTTACTATAGTTTTGGGCATAGCAAGTACTTCTACTACATGAATCACATGCTTTCTCTACTTACCCCTTAAGCAATTTCTTTTTACTCCATTCCTGTGAAAAAAAAATTACATTATAAGAAAAAACAGCAAGTAAAGAGTGATTTGCCTAGTTCAAACAAGTGTTATTAGATGACTCCAGGGAAAATTAGTCTTCACTTATTAAATATTGAATTTACCTCACCTAGTCGCTGGAAGATTTTATGTTTGTCTTCTGTTTTTAATCTGAAAAACACCTGAGACTTGACCAAATTTGTAGATGCTTTTAGGTTGCAAAGTTAATTTAGTAAATGCTTTAACTAGCAAAAGATAAAAGTAACATATTCCACTATACCATGTTATTCTTTCATTTCTCTAGGATTTTCATTTCTAAATGAAGCCAACAGAATATCCTGGAAGGTTTTATTTTCTTATCAAGAATTACTTTGGACAAGGCATACAAGGTCTTTGGATGTATTCTGTCTGCACTAAATAATAATTCAAAGGCCCATTTGCTGCCTCCATTCCATCCATTCAAAAACTTGAAATGAATTTTTCCCAGATTTTATTCCACCTGCAACACAAAGTATTGAAGTTAGTTTCTGTTTAAGTAGTTTAGGCTAGCATCACCATTACAGCTTCAGGTCAAAGCTTAATCAAATTGATGAGCCCACGTTATTCTAGATGCCACTTCAGTTCATAAAATTTCTTCATACAACTGCAAAAGCTAGCTAATTTCAGAAATTTCAGAAGTTTCAGAAATGTAGAGCTAACTAAAACATGGGTGGGGCTTATGATGTTGCTAGTGGATGTTTCTTTTTTCCTTTGTGATTCTACAGTTATTGTAGACACTTAAAGATATAGGTCATTTCATCAAATTCATAAATGAGTTTGGAAGTCATCAAGTCCAGAAATATTTTCTTGTTACTGCCTAAAACTTAGAGCTGTTGCTTCATACCTATAGGAAGCTGCAAAGCTGAAGAGTTCCACAAGAATTACTGTTTCTGTATATTATGCCAGCATCCCTTTACATTTCATGGGCTGCCCATCTTGCAAGAAATATGCAAGTATTATACCACTTCATAGAAAAGACACAAAACATTTTAATGGAACGTTACCTGTTCTTTTAGACCTGAAAAGTCTTATGTTAAGTAATTAATGTACATGCATATTTTAATTATGGTTTGAGGAGTTTCAATCTCATATGATCAGCCTCACAACAACTAAGGAACCTGATTTTTCAGGCAGAATGAATCAAACAAGGTCAATCATTACACATTTTTTTCACAAGTTTTTTTCTTTGCAACAAATAATATACAGAGATGTGCTTAAAAGTCCTTATTTCACAGAATCACAAAATTGTTCCTTGCATTTGAGCTTTTATTCATAATATTAATAAATTAATGAAGGATTTATGCCATTCAGCATTCTAAAAATTATTATGAGACTGCTTCAGACTACCATGTAGCCTGTCACATTGTTTAATCCTTCTATTATTTTTATCTTCTCAAAGACTAACCAGTATAAAGCTCCATACTTCATGTCATGGAAATACGTACAGTTGAAGACAAATTCATAATCCTGATCACAGACTTTAATGCAACAATACTATATTCATTTATCACTTTCCCTTTATCCAAGTACTAAATTATCAAGTTAATTCTTATATTCATTACTATTGTGATTTGATTTCCAGGTTTTCAGGGGTTTGGAATACTTTTCTGGTTCGATACCATTAGGTTTCATTATCACTTTATAACACTAATAATGCTTGCTAAGCGTGACCTCTCTTTTAAATTATACTGCTATATTTGAGTGTTAACTTTTTAAGTAAGTGTTCTCTTTAATCAAATGATTGGGAGCTGTTCCCATTGCTAAGCAGATACAGTTCAAACTACATTCTCTTTTTCTCTTTTTTTTTTTTTTTTGACTGTTTTGTAAAATGCTTGCTTCATTTCTCATTCCCACTTTTCCAAATTCAGTAGCAGAAGGACCAGATCTGGATCCTGTCATTTTCCTTTCTCCTTTATTTATTTATATCTACAATCTGAGCTTTAAATATGCCCTCAGTATATTTATCCTTGCAAAGACGAATCACTTTATTGCTATCTGAGGAATTACTACTCCTTAACCTTTGCAAAAAAGCACACACGTCTTTTCAATAGATGAACTACCACAGTTCTGACAGAATTATAGATATCCATGTCATGCACTGTGAATATACCACAGTCTGTGTATCGCAACTAAGCACCTTGCATAAGGTGTGCAAGTCTTTGTACAGATTTCCATTAATACAGTCACAGAGATCATTTAGTTCCAACCCCCTGCCACAGGCAGGGACACAGTCCACCAGACCAGGTTGCTCAAAGTCCCGTCCAACCCATCCTTGCACACTTCCAGTGATACCCCCTCCTTGTCTCCCCAGCCTGTTTTTCCTGAAAAGCCTGTATCCTTCCATTCCTACACTGTAGTGGAAGTCATCTCACTAAATCTTCGTGATGCCAATGAGGTCATTGCCCTTCAGGCATGTGCACACCTCTAACTCTTATTGCTTGTTTCCCATGCTTCTGAGCATTGGCATAGAGGCACTTCACTTGGGCCTGGCTGATGCTGGATTTATTGGCTGGAATGTTTGGAAGTTCTTTCTGTTGCTCATCAGCTGCTCCATTGCTGACCTGTGATCCCTCTCCAGTTTATGGACATCTACTGACATCAGCATCAGACTAGTAGGAGTCAAATAGATACGAGTTTCCTTCCCCCGGCAACTTTAATTGAAACCCTTTCTCACCAGCTTGGCAAGCCTGTGATTAAAGACTCTCTTCCCTTTCTCCCATAGGTGGACTCCATCAGCCCCCAGTAGACCAGGTTTCTCAAAGCAAGTCCCATGGTCTATGTAGCCAAAACCCTAGCTGTGGTACCATTCCTGTCACCATCTGTTGATTCATGAGATTTGACTGGCCCTTTCCAACCCCTTCCCTTTGACTGTGAGGGTTGATGAGAAGGCTACCTGAATTCTAGAGTCCTTGACAGCTGCACTCAAGGCTCTGTAATCCTTGATTGTTCTCACACTGCTTCTGGCCAAATCTGTGGTGCCCACACGAAACAACAGTAGCAGCTAATAGTGGGCCATATGAGGCTCTGCAGTCTGCCTGTGACGTCCCTGATGTGAACCTCTGGTAGGCAGCACACCTCTCTGGAGGGTGCACCAGACCAGCAAGTGGGTGTCTCTGTACCCCTCAAAAGCAAGTCACCTAAGGCTATTATCTGTCACCTTTTCCTAGTTGTGCTGGTTGTTATCCTTGGTGCAGACTGGGCTGCTGTACTATTATCTACTGTTTCACCTGCTGTGGTGGGTCTTTTGTCATCAGTCTGCAGAGTAGTGAGTAAGTTAGGCAAGGGCACCTTTGACTTTGGGGAAAGTGTCTTCCTCCTGCAAGTCCTTGCTGTTGCAAGCTTCCATTCCCCTTTTATATTGGCCCCAGATAGCAGATGAAGGTGAAAATAGTAGTAACTCTGGTCCACAAAAATGTAATGGGAAGAGCAGCAGAAGGGAATTCTGTTTGAAGGACTGCTACTTAACAGCTGATCTCACAGAAGAAATAAGTGCCTCTTTCAGAGATAGGCATCCTACTGCACCAAAACTGGGCCTGCCAAAAACATCAGAAGGGTATTTAGACCTGGAAAAAAACAGAGAAGCATAACAGCAATAGCTGAGATTTTGCAAAGCAAAGAAGCTGGTTTGTCTATGTGAATTTAAACCCTCTTTCTGAAATAAAATGATGAAAATTCTTGGTGGTTTTTTAGTCTTGTGGTGGCACTGTGTACTAGAATAATAGCACCTTAAAATGATGTCTTGGATTGTGCTAAACCATTAGAAGTAATATTACTACTATTTTCAAATTAAATCTAGTATTATGAACTGCCTTCTGTTTTTAGTAGGATTCACTGGCAGATAAAAGTTTCTGAATCTGGAAGGCAGCCTGTATCCCTCTGATGAGCTCAGCAGCTGGTTGGGACTGTGTCATTTTCCACTTTCTTTGGTTTGGCCACAAACCAAATTATCCCCTTGAAAAGAACTGTGCAGCAAGGCTTTTTTATCCCAGGTTCTCTCTCAAAAGCAGCAGAAATAAAAAGTTTTAACAGAACTACAAGAAGCTGGCCTGGTTTCAGGGAAATTAAAGCAAAGATAGAGATATTCCAGAGATATTAAAAAAAAAAAGAAAAGAAAAAAGGAACCCACAAACCTCATCTAGGAAGGGATTTCTTATGTACTAATTAAGCTTTCCTAGAGAGCAACTTCCAGTCTCTCAGATTTGCCACAGCATTTGGAAAACTACAAGACTGTCAAAGGGCTTGTCCTTCTCAAGTTCATAAATACATGCAGTAGGAAATTATCACAAATGATTGTTGGAAACGGCTAAACTGTTTCATTATCTACTACCAACCACTTTGTGGTTTACAATTGGGCTTAAGCTCATTATTGTTTTTTCAATGCTTTTGCCACAGATGATCTCCTAGGAACCCCTAAAGCTCCCACTCTACCCTACCAAAAAAATTACTTACACTCCAGAATTATCTGAATATTTCACAGCCCCATTATATGCTCAATACAAGAGCTCCAAGTCTCAAATAACTTAATAGTCAAAGTTCAATAATCGATTAAAAATAGACATTAAGTTGGCAAAGACTTAATCTAAACATCAAGATGACAAAGAAAGCTCCTGGAAGACTGAAATAAATCTAATTGAAATTTTTGCATTTATGCATGTAAAGTTTTTGCATCAAAATTTGAAGAAAGAAAACCACGGTCAGCTTAATGATGATAGGTAGTGATGAAGCTCAGGAGAGTAAAAGGCGATTAAGTAGTTGTTGAAGAGGAGAGGACTATTTCTGTAATTTCTGTATAACAACCATTTTCCTCTTTGAGATGTGCTATTTATACAACTTCAGAATTAAATATTCAAGTACTAAACCATTAAATATTAAACTGTGAGCACTTTATGCATGCATAACATGTTGCAAAAATAAATAATAATCACACTAATACAAATGTAATAAAAAAAATATTAATCTGCCTCTTTCACATGATCCTGTCTTCCTACATTCCATAAAAGTAGTAACAGAAACCTGTAGCCATTTTTGTTAAAACTGTATTAGTTTCACTATGAAACTGAAGTCTTAACTAAATATTTCATCCTTCTTTATATAAGCCTTGTTCATTTTTTTTTCTTATTTAAAGTTTCAAAAGGTTGCTTCACCCATGCTCCCCAAGGTAAAAACAAAATTACTTAGCCTGAGAAATTGTTTAAGCCTTTAATTCAAATTTAAATCATTGGCTGATCCCAATATCAGTTATAGCCAAAATTAAAAAAAAAACAAAAAAAACCAAAAAACCCAAACCCACCAAAATGTAAATTCTGTTACATAAAAAGTTAAATAAAGGTAGGTCAGCTTTCATAGCCTGCTAATCTTTATTCTCTTTTCAGGACACAAGTATAACTACAATTACTTTCAGTTAGATTAAATTTGTCACTTATTAATAAACGATCATAGAACTAAGAATAAACACAATAAAATAAATTTTATCTGACTTGGGCCCTAGGAAGTTAATCCATTTCTCACTGGCTTGGAATTACATATGAGAGATTTTTTGCATGTTTTCCACTAAACACCCCACTCATTTTTAGGATGCATGCTTTGAATTATATACTACAGGTTTTGAATCAGTGTCTCTGGAACTGTGTTGAATACACAGCACTTTCTTTCTGTTTTCCTCCAGAAACATATACTAGGAACAGTTCACCCCATATTCTGGTAAAATCAATTAGCAGACCAGACTGTTAAAGGTCCAAATTACTGCAATAACTTAGTGTCAAATTTTTGTGACATTTTATTTCATTGACGGCTGGATGCTTAACTGTAAAATTGTCGTGGTTTAAGACCAGCCGTAAATCAGCCACGCAGTCTCTCACTCACTCTCTCCCTTCCTTCCTTAGCTCCCAGAGGGATGGGGAGGAGAATCAAAAGAATACAATTCCTGCAGGTTGAGATAAGGACAGTTCAGTAACTAAGGTATAATACAAACCACTGCTGCTACCACCAGTAATTGCAATGACAAGGGAAATGACAAGGGAAATAACAAGGGTAGAGAATACGATGGCTCACCACATCGACACCCAGCCTGACCCCTGCAGTGATCTAGCCCTTCCGGGTAACTCCCGGTTACATCCTGGGCATGACATGCTGTGATATGGAATACCTCTTTGGTTAGTTTGAGTCAGGTGTCCTGTCTCTGCTTCCTCCTGCCTTCTCCTCCTCCCTGGCAGAGCACAAGGCTCAGAAAGTCTTTGGTCAGACTAAACATTCTAAGGAGTAGCTAAAAACATCGGTGTTATCAGCGCTGTTCCCAGCCTGAAAGTCAAAACCACAGCACTGCAACAGCTACTAAGAAGAAGAAAAATGACTGCTACTGCTGAACCTAGGATAAAAATCAACTTAGATTTCAGAAGATGGTTTTGGTTGTATCCACGTTTTCTGGGTTCTTCCAAAGTTTTTTAAGTAATGGGTTCTCCATTACTCCAGATGAATTTGTGCTGTGATTTAAAGCAACCTCAAGATAAATCTGATCAGGTTAGAAATTCTCCGAAGAAGTAGCATGCAGAAATCAGTCCTCAGTAAAATCTTCATGAAGAGCTTTTTGAAGTCATCAAAAGTTGAAACCATACAGAGCTAAGAGAATGAATATTATATGGTGGTGCCTAGAGAGCAGATGAAGATACACATCTTCATTATGGACCAGCCAGTATCAGTGCATGTGAGACTAACTTTTGCACATGAGAAGAGAGCATCACTGACAAAGCCACCTGGAGCCATATCCCCAAGCAAGCATCAGGCGACTACAGCCACTATGGATTAGATTTTTTGTACTTTTCATCTCCCTCCAACATTCTATCTGTCTTGTGGTGTATAACTTATATATCTTCCCAGTAAAAGCTGCCAAATACCAGGGCCAAATAGGACCTAAAAAGTCTCCGGCTGGTGAAAAGTTTTCCCTACTCACAACTATCCATGCGCATGAAAATGCATTATTTATTTGTCTTTCAAAAGTGCATTGCTACATTCAGTGGAAAGTCAAACCATTACAAGTGCCAATCCTTTCCGAAGGAAGCTGAGCCCTAAGAAATTGTCACCACCAGCATTCTTTTTTAACTTATTTTTGGAGAGCTGATACTATACGTGTATGCTACATGTACATAGGTGTTACTTCATCTCTTGCATCACACTTGTTCTGCCTTTGAATTATTGAATATAGGGAAGTAAGTGGCTTTATGACATTCTGATGGGCAGAAATTGCAGAAACACCAAGGTAAGACATTCCCAAGAAAACAGACACATAACAATATAACTTGTACAATACATAAGAATGCTAAAATATTAATAAATTTGTGATAGCTGTACAGAAACTCATTTTAAATAGCATATTTTCACCTCAGTAAATTCATTTAGATGACAGGAATCACAAAACATTTTTTGTCAGGGAATTCTCAAGCTCACTACATCCAGCCTCCCAGCTGAAGGAGAGCCATAACTAACAACGGTAGTCCTGCAAGGAGAAGGGAGTTGGACTCAATCCTTTTGAGTCTCTCCACCTTGAAATATTCTGTGATTCTATGTTAAGATCAGGTCAGCCATGGCTTAGTTGAGCTGAGTCTTGAAAATTGTAAACATTAAAGTTCCACATTTCTAGTTGCCTGTGCCATCACTACATCACACATTTGCCTACTCTTAGCCAGAATGAAAAAACTCAGTCTCCCCACCCTTCAAAAAAACCCAACCAAACCAATTTAGAGAAAAGGCCTCAAGAAAAACCCCATGCCTTTTCTTGCCATCTGACAATCTGTCCTGGGTTCAGCAGTAGCAGTCATTTTTTTTCCTTCTTAGTAGCTGGTGAAGTCCTGTGTTTTTTGACTTTCAGCCTGGGAACAGTGCTGATAACACTGATGTTTTTAGTTACTGCTCAGTAATGTTTACTCTCACCAAGGACTTTCTGAGCCTCATGCTCTGCCAGGGAAGGTCGCGGAGCCGGGAGGAAGCAGAGACAGGACACCAGACTCAAACTAACCAAAGAGGTATTCCTTACCACAGCACGTCATGCCAACTATATAAACTGGGGGCAGTTACCCGGAAGGGCTAGCTCTCTGCTCTGGTCAAGCTGGGTATTGGTCGGCAGGTGGTGAGCAGTTGCATTGTCTTCCCTTGTTATTTCCCTTCTAATTATTGCTATTGGTGGTAACAGCAGTGGTTTTGTGTTATATCTTAATTACTGGACTGTTCTTATCTCAGTCCATGGGAGTTACATTCTTTTGATTTTCCTCCCCATCCCTCTGAGAGTGGGAAGAAAAAGAAGTTGGAGAGAGTGAGGGAGCAGCTGCGTGGTTCTGAGTTACTGGCTTGGCTTAGACCATGGCATAATCCTAGTACATATATATCTATATATAGCCCCACTATATCTAGCCTAAAGCTCACCTTGTAAGTCTGGCCAGCTTGTTGGCAAAGACACTCCTGCCCCACTTGGTCCTCTGAATCCCATCGGCTCCCAACAGACCCATCTCAAAAGTAGATTCATGACCATAGAAGCCAGAATCTTGGATATCTAGACAACATCACTTCAAATAATATTACTTAAAGATCTGATCATATTGAGATGCTAAACAGATGGGAAAAATACAGAGTTTTATTAAACTGGTAAGTAGTTCCATACCATTACTGAAAAGAAAAATTTCCTACTTATTAATTCAAAAATTAATAAAGTCATTCAACAGAAACTGTGGTCACGTAAAAACAATTTCTAAACTGAAAACTGCTAACTTTTTCCTGCTTTTTCTTCAACAAAAGCATCCTGCCCACTATACATTGGTCTTTTTCTCTAGAGACAAATTCCCTGTATATCACCCAATGTTTTCAGCTCTTTCATTTACCTTGCAAATATGATGTTGTCAACAGGCAATTGCTGCTATCTCAGAAAAGAAACCCCTTTCTGCAAGTAAATCATAGAAATGCTTCTGTTTAAAAAGATCAATCTCTTTATGCAACTAAAGGTGACTGCTATCCATTCTCAAAGAGATGTTTCAATCTTACAAAATAATGAAAAAATCATGCAGTAGATGCCATCCTACGACAGTCTTGGCTCAGACTTGATACATCTGAGCACAGATATCTGATGCTAGGATATTGCTAAATAGCATTTGTCAAATTACTAGCATATTTCCAAACCTAACAGACATATATTATTGCTCAATGAGCTGTATTTGAACAATGTTCAGCAAGTCCACTGATCTTGAATGGCTGTAGTTTCATTCAGAGCTGCTGATGGCTCTGATATCTTTAACAGTGTTTCATTCACTTCAATATCTCCTTCTAACTTACATCCCAGATAATCTTCTGAGGATGCTTTACATGATCTCACCAAAAATCTGGAATTACATTGAATTTCAAATTAATCTCAGATTGGAAAAAGCTTTCTAAAATGTGGAGTTTTCTAGTGTAACTACACAAAGGAAGCATTTCCTGTGATTTCATCTTTCATTAGTTGCAAAAGGATCTAGGTTTTGTCTAGGTTTACCAGAGCTGGAAAAATACTGTGTTGTGACTAGTAAGGCACATGGCAGCTAAATCTCATTCACACCCACATATTCTTATTCCAAGAAAAAATATATTTGTCAGTTTTCCCTTCTTTTATGAAATTATAGACTGCAAACAATTTAATATCTAGACTGATATGAACAGAAATATGAGCTACATTAATTAATTTTTATTATGGCAGTTACAGACAGAATTTCGTACAATGACTGAAGTAGAAACTCTATTTGCACGCTGTTTAGCACTGGTATCTATTATGGCTTGCATGAGGCTAGTGGTGACCTGAATTCTATGCACTGGTTTTACTGTTTCACTGCAAAGGTGAGACAAAGTAAAAGTGTGTACTGATGTTACTGAATTCTTTAGCACCCTTCGGGAGATGACAGAGGCTAACTTTGAAATTTAATGTGAACTAAGGTGATTGATAGAATTTCATTTGCAAGTTTTATTCCTAAGACCACCAGTGTTAGAAGTTGTAAGAAATACCAGTTAGAAATTGTAAGAAATACCAGGTAGACTACTATCTTGCAGAATTGTGATACATTTAAAGTAAAAGTTACAAGTGTCACCAAATACATTAAACCAACAGAGATGGAACTCAAATCAATAACTTCTGATAATAAGTAGTCATCACAATGTCTCTATTTCTGTTAACACCAGTAGCGTTGCATCAGTTTTCATTGGCTGGCAGTATATCCTTGGCCGTTTCGCAGGGCGTTACTTACAAGCTGACCTTCTTCACCAAGTCCAATGGAAATGAGTACTCAATATAAAATATGAAGAGATTCTGCAAAGGACTAATTTATTGGCCTAGCATATATTATTTTGTTAGCTACTACCAGCTGATTTTCTTTTCATATCAGCATAATTTTGCTTCTTTTTTGTGTGCATTCTTCTTCGCTCTGAAATTAATGGCAACTGATCAGTTTTGACTTGACCTTACATTAAAATCCAAGACCTAACTTAAAGTTCTAAAAATAAACAGATCATCATTTAATGATTGTACAAGACATACTTCAACCTCATTCCTTGTATTGTGGGTATTTTTCCCTTCAGTTATGCACTCAAATGAGTCTATGTGAATACAAAAATTAATAGATTGGCAGTTCTGGGAGCTGCCAGCTAAATTTTTTAATTATCAATAGTCATCAGAGGTGATTGTATCCATATCTAAGAGGTTTCAGAAGACCAGAAAACAATGTAACATCAACCCACTATGTGGTGTGATTTCCTTTCCTCAAAGCACAGCAATCTGGGTGTTTGTGGTTTTAATGACTGTCGTTTTAGGAAGTGATGATTGCTGTATAAAGAGAAGTGACTGAAGAGCAGTAAAGAAATCCAATTACACCTGTTTATAAAGAAAGAGATGACTGGAAGAACTCTAGCATCAGAGTTGGGAAGAGAGACGTGGTTTTGTACTGTTTTGGATTTTGTTTCCCCTTTTCCCACCTCCAAAGCCACAAATTTGCTTATTTCTTCACCTATCAGTTTCACTGCTAGAGTAGTAAGAGACCAAAGCCAAATGAACATCCAAACACAATAGTTGCTGTACAAATGCACAGATAACATCGTTCCTTAACCAAAGCGTACCACTTCAAGAAAGAGACACTACAAACAAATAAATAAAAGGAAAATAATTACTATTTTACATTCCCACAGTCAAACTTTCCAAACATCTAAGAACAGTTTGAAAGACTTTCTGACATAAATGCAGATGGAGCCAATAATATTTTGCTTGTATTGTGGATTATATGGACTTGCTAAAAGGAAAGAGTTCTCTTTTTTTATGGACGTTATTCCAATTTCAATGAAAGCCTTTGAATCTAAATTGCCTCCTACCCAGCCAACATAAAGAATCAGCTGGGGTGCTTTCTCTTATCTGAGGCTGATTTCTTTAGTCCCAGTAAAAGTTAATGGTATTTTGTGTGCATTCAGTATTACTCAAATAGCTACTGGATTCTTCTCTTACCTTTTTCAAGAAACTGCAGTTTTTAAAACAATTCAAATATCAAAATATTTTGCATCAATGTTTAGTTCCATTGTTTAGATGTGCCCATAGAAATGGAAGTGAAAATCTCAGTCATTGAAATAACTTTCTCAGTCAAAAAAAAATGTTCTCAAAAGTATTTTCTGCAACTAGTATTTTCTGCAACTAGTATTTTGAGAGTTGGCCACAATAAGTCTGTGAGGAAAAAAAGAGATTCCCCATGGGAAATGACTACAAGGATTAAGGAGATATTAATACAGCTTTGTTTTTCTAAACAGGCACCACCATTAATGCTAAGACTGCAGATAGTATTTGTCAGGACCAACTCAGTCACATGTAGACTTTTACTTCAGCACTGTGGCTCTAGAGCCAGGCTTCCCCAGAATACTAACTATGAGAAACATAGCCTTAAACTCACCAGACATCACAGGTCATAGGGATGACTGGAAAGAGGAAAATGGATATAGACATTGGGCTGAATACTGTGGGTATAAATCATTTCAACTGATAACAGACAGAAAGGCTTCAGAAGTGATGTACTTCAGTGGCACTTAATCCACTACCATATGACACATACAGCTTTCTGGTGACAGCTGCTGCTTAGCAGCAACCCTGCTATCTCCCCTGCTTCCAAAAGAAGAGTAGAGGCATGATACAAATACAACTCAGAAAACAAGATTCCTTGTAGTTACAGCACAAGTATATTCTCAGCAGACCACGCATGGTTTAATTTATTTGAGTTTGGTTTTGAGTGAAAGAGAGCATGTGCACATGCCTTAATTCTCACCATAGACCTGCCTTCTATGTAGGAGGAGTATCACCAGCTGGGAAGTCATTTAGTCCTGCATCAGGTAATGTGTGAACTGAGAAGCATCCAACGTAAAACCTTACTGTCCTGTCATTTTGTTGTCCTCCCTCTTTGCCTGTCTTGAGAAGGATGAGATGTTTGCCTTTTTCCAGCTGTTACATACCCTCATTACTGTAAATTTTTAAGTGGCAGCAACCTCACATCCACCTTGGTGACCTCTGTCAGCACCACATTTACTTCTATGCATGTATGTTTAATTTGCTTAATTACTCCACCTCTTCCTCCAGCTGCTCTGGGGATGTTTCATTCCCACATCCCCTGTATTCTCTTCCCTTGTTATTTCCCTTATCATTATTACTATTGGTGGTAGCAGTACCGATTTGTGTTATACCTTAGTTACTGGACTGTTCTTATCTCAACCCATGCAAGATACATTCTTTCGATTCTCCTCCTCATCCCTCTGGGAGCAGGAGGGAAGAAGGGGGAGGCGTGAGAGAGAGACTGCATGGTTCTGAGTTACTGGCTGACTGAACCTGAACCACACTTCTGAATGTTTTCCGAATCACATCCAGGGACACCTCTTCAATCTGAATAGGAAGTGCCCATTCACACTCCACATTAGTCTGCTGGCTCTCACTCCTCTTTAAGTGCTCATAAAGTGAGTGTTAGCTGAGACCTTCCCAGGGTGGGAAAGAAATACCTGTGCTGATGTCAATTCATATTGAGGTGTCTGTGATATCTAATTACCTAGTAAACGGAACTCAGCATAAATTCAAAAAGGAAATATTAGTTAACTTAAAATTGAGATTGAAATGCAGCTCGAAATTGAATCCAAGATATCTTAATTCAAATCCCAATATGTAAGGAGAAAGTCCGTCCCTTTTCCCATCTACTGAAACGTAGTAAAATGACAACATGTACTAAGGAGCATATTATGCACATGTCTTAAATAATACACCTTTTAATACCACAGTGTATATTTGCTGGTAAAGGCATCATAGGAATGAAAGAAATCAAACTTTGGGGTATGAATTTGATATGATAGTCAGGGCAGAGATTCTGTTTTGCTTATAACTTCTTATCCTCAACAGAGCACAGACAAATTATTAGAATGGATGATTTTTCTCTAACATCTTTTTATGCTCAAATACTTATTCTTGAAGAACACTGAAATCCTATACAATGTATACCGCTATTTATTGATGAAATAAGAGTTCGAAGGCTTGTCTAGAGGCACAACATAAATTATTAGTTTATTTAACATTATACTGCGAAGTACTACAGAGAAAGGAAGAATTATCAAGATTCTTGAAGTCTCTCTGCCCACACAGGATTTAAAACAGAATCATAGAACGGTTTAGGTTGGAAGGGACCTCTAAAGAGTATAGAATCTTTTAGTTTAGAAACAACTCTTAAGGTCAGAATCCAACTGTTAAGCTAGCACTGCCAAGTCCACTACTGAACTATGTCCCAAAGTGACACATCTACACATCTTTCAAATACCACAGGGATGGTGACTCCATCACTTTCCTGGGCAGCCTGTTCCAAAGCTTGACCACCCTTTTGGTGAAGCGAACTCTCTTGTCACTACAACCTCCTTTCAGATAGTCCCAAAAAGCTAAGGTCTCAGCCTTTTTTCTCCAGGCTAAACAATCCCAACTGCTCCTCAGAAGGCTTGTTCTCTAAATACTTTGCCAGCTTCATTGCCCTTCTTTGGATGTGCTCCAGCACCTCAATGTCTTTCTTGTAGTGAAGGGCCCAAAACTGAGCACAGTGTTTGATGTGCAGCCTCACCAGCGCCAAGTACATGGGGATGATCACTGCCCTAGTCCTGACAGCCACACTATTTCTGATACAGGCCAGGATGTTGTTGTCCTTGCCTGCCTGGACACAAGATGACTAATGGTTAGCTGGCTGTTGACCAACACCCCCAGGTCCTTTTCCACTGAGCAGCTTTCCAGTCACTCTTCTCCAAGCCTGTAGAGTTGTATGGGGTCATTATGACCCAAGTGCAGGATCCAGTACTTGGCCTTGTTGAACCTCATACAATTGGCCTTGGCCTGTTGATCCAGCCTGTCCAAATCCCTCTGTAGAGCCTTCTTACCACCAAGCACATCAATACTCTTGCTTGGTGTCATCTGCAAATTTACTGAGGGTGCACTCAATTTCCTCATTCAGATATAGATATTAAATAGATATCAGATGTTATAAAGGTATTAAACAGAACTGGCCCCAATACTGAGCCCTGAGGAATACTGCTTGTGACCAGCCATCAAGTGGATTTACGTTCATTTACTACCACTTTTTGGGCTTGGCCATCCAGCCAGATTTTATCCATAAAAAGTACACCCACTCCAGCCAAAAGCAGCCAGTTTCTCTAGGACAGTGCTGTGGGAAATGATGTCAAAGGCTTTACTGAAGTCTACGTAGTCAAAATCCTAAGCCTTTCTCTTATGCACTACAGGGATCACCTTGTCATAGAATGAGATCAGGTTTGTCAAGCATGACCTGCTTTTCATAAACCCATGCTGCCTGGGCCTGATCACCTGGTTGTCCTGTACATGTCATATGGTGGCACTCAAAGTGATTGGCTCCAAAACCTTCCCCATCATCAAGGTCAAATAACAATCATGTCGTTCCCCAGTCAGTTTCAACTCTGCTGTCATGGGCAGGGACATTATCACTACATCAGGTTGTTTAAAGCCCCATCTAATGTGACCCTGAACTCTTCTTTGAGCAACCTATTCCAGTGTCCAATCACCCACATAGTAGGAAAATTATTCCTTATATCTAATCTCAATTTACTTTCTTTAAAGTTTTAAAGTATTGTCTCTTGTCTATCACTACAGGCCTTAGTAAAGTGTCGTTCACTGTCTTATAAGCCCACTTTAAGTATTGAAAGGCCACAATTAGGTTTCCTCAGACCTTTTCTCAGACTGAACAACTCCAACTATCAGCCTTTCTTCATAGGAGAAGTGTTCCATCCTCTGACGATTTTTGTGGCTGTCCTCTGGACCCACTCTAACAGGTTCATGTCTTTCTTGTGCTGGGCACCCCAGATTTGGATACAGTACACCAGATGCAGTTTCACAAGGGTGGAGTAGATGAGGATGATCAAGTCTTTTGACCTGCTGGTCACGCTTCTTTTTATGGACCCCACAATACATTTGTCTCTCTGAACTTCAAATGCACATTGCCATCTGATGTATAATCGCTGAGGTGAGCAGCTCGAGAGAGGCCGCCTTCAACACCTGAGCAGGGGGAAGCTCAGTGTTCAGCAGCCTCAGCTCAGAGCGGCGACAGCCACCGTGGGAGCCTCAAGTCCTCTACAGGCCTTGCCCAGGAGCCGGCAGCTCAGCTGACGCGCGCAGCTGACTCACAGGGGACGGAGCCAGGAGGAGCGACACCAGCCCTGACCAGGTAAAAACCCGCCCCAGGGGGCGCGGGTTCGAGGCAGTTCATGCGGGCAGCAGGCGGGATGGTGAGGGCTCGGCGTATGAGCAGGGCCCGGTCTGGGAGCTCTGCTCTGACTGCCCCGACGGTGCCAGCGTAGGCACCCAGACAGAGCAGATGAGAGGGGAGGCTGCAGCGCAGAGCTCGGAGTGCAGAGAGTGCCTGCGCTGGTCTCCTGAGGGGAGGGTGCTCA